>JALLBA010001258.1:0-10654 GCA_036939675.1 Cyclostephanos invisitatus
TAGTATTGGAAATCTACATACATTATAGAAAAAAAGGTCTGATTATATATAATCCCGTTCTAACTATTCTGCAAGGTATGAATCGATTATATATAATCCCTATTCTAACTGTTTTCCGGGAGCGATTATAAATAATCCAGAATTATATATAATCGCTATGACATATCCCATAAGTTTGGGTGAACTTTCGAGAGGTGTCAACTGACACCCTGACATGACATACGAACCCTTTGGATCTTTTTGGATCTTTCCTCAAGTTGATGGGTCTTGGTCTGTCTGTACACCTCGAGTTGATGGGTCTTGGTCTGTCCGTAAGAGTGACAGTCTGTCTGTCTTACACCGGCAACTTGCCTATAGCTAGTCTCGCACCTTTTAGCGATTACATTTGCTAATTATCTTACTCGATAGAATGGCCTATGTCAGTGCTCCATCAACCTCCAGTTTGCCGGGCATCATCATCATTTCATTGTCTTTGTCACGCCCTTGCACGCCCGCAGCATCAAGTGTTTGGGCATCACTGCCGCCTCATCAAGAATTGTGCCGACGGGCGCTCATTTGTCATTGCCGCCATCAGGCACTTGGCACTCATTCATTCAGTATTTCATTGACAGGCGCTCATCAAAATTTCTTGTAACAATGTGATTGATGGTATGTCAATTACCAGGGTCAGTTAGTGTTGCCTGTTCTCTCTTATTTTACCAGTGAGCTGTGAAATGAATGGGTAGTGAGCCCGTGTCCTTGACACTTGCAGTAGCTCTTCTGGTGAGGCTGTGAGTATTGATACTCTTTGTGGACAACTGTACTGTCAACTCTGTGGTAGGTTGGTGTAAATTTTGAGCTACGCTACTGACCGGCCAGGTCTTTCAGTAGGGCGCCCCGCAGTAATGCTAGCTTATTTTGTCAGTGGGTTCTTCTACATGGTTAGCTTACGTCTATGTGACACTCTGTCAAGATGTTGTCACTTCTGGGGAGTTTTGACTCTTCCAAGGTGTTAAACCTATACCAATTTTGTTTGGTAATACCAACTCATGTAATATAATTATGATCACCGTGATCTGGTTTTTGATCGTGTCATCAAGAGGATGAAAGCCATTCTTGGTATTGGCTCTGGACCATCAACATGTCAAATGATGGCGTGTTTTGATTTAAAGGGGCATATCAGCGCCTTCAATCATAGTCAGACCATTAGATATTCGAAAATACCTATTAATTTAGCAAAAAAAGGACCTTTTCAGGGTGAAAATTGCTCTGTTGACACTAGTTGTGCATAGACATCATGCTAGGGGCTGTTTATTGTAATTAAGCCATCATCGAGGGACTATAAAAAAACTTTGAAGGAAAAAAATGTTGTCCTTTATGTTATGATGTGTACCAGTGTATCGTAAGTTCTGAGTATTTTTTGCATTTTATGCTTGGGGGACTGGGAATCATCTGAGGAACTTACTGATTGAGGCTTGCCAAGATAGAAAACCACCAGTCACTGTGGCAGGGCAGACTTTAGAAAGTGTTGCATACGCCCCTATGCATTTGATTATGGATTAATTATATGTTCCTTATGCAGGACATGCATGACTAGAGCATCCTCATCTTCGGGTGTGTAGCCAAGCATTCTGCAGTCAGAGGTATGAGAATTCATCCTTGCTGCAAAATACTCTTTATTGAATTCAGGGTATGTTCCTCCTTACTACGATGTGACTTCCAGGAAATATTTTTCCCTGAGTCTAATCATGGTGCTAGTATTTTCAAGCACCGAACTTGTTCTGAGAAAATCCTCATTTATCATTCCGAATGTATATGATGCTTAATGGCGAGTACATACTGGCGAGCCAATCACGAATCCCATTACATGGAAGACTTGTTGATATGCATTACTGCCTTGTGCGCCATCATGCGCTTAAGCTCATATACCTGCTGCCGTGGCAGTTCCACTAACTCATCATGCTCACCCCACAAAGCCCTCTCGTTCCTGTCATGCGTCGTCAGGCATTCACCCATCAAGCTTGCACTGACAGGCGCTCATCAGAAGCCTTGCCTTGCACCACTGGGAGGCTTATTCCTTTAATCTTGCCTCGTCGGGCGCTGAGTCATCACATACATACCTTGCGCCATCTGGCGCTCATCTAAAGCATCCACCAAGCTTTGCACCATCGGGCGTTCATCTAAACAAGTATTCATGCCTCATGCTCTTCGCCGTTGGGTGTCAGGTGCTCATAATACATACCAAGCATTCACGCTGTCAGGCACCTATTTAAGTTTTAGGGCGCTTGCAGTTATAATCATGCCATAGGGTGCTGCATTTATTGTCAAGCCGTCAGTGTCAGACACTCAAGCGATGAATATCTGCCTCATGCCGATGGGCGTTCAAGCAAAGAATCCTTGCATGCCTTGCCATGTGACGCTCATTAGAACATCAGGCCTGCGCCATTGGGCGCTCAATCAAACCATTCCTGCCTCGTGCTGAAAGGCGTTTATCCGATCATCTGATCATCCAAAGATTCTTGCTTCACAGTAAGGCGCTCATCCAAATCATTTCTGCACCAATAAAATAGGCACACATAAGACTGGTAAATCTAAAAGAGCATGTTGACTATTTTAGCAGGGGAGTAAAATCGAACCAGACAGACTGTGGTTTGTTTTTGACATAGTCGCCGCCGCTTAGCGATTTTGGCACAACCGGAGGTGAGATACTTCTGTGTGTAGTGTGGATTCTCAAATTCCCATGACGATGCGGATAATCTTTCCCTTTCTACGTAGGAATAAATATTCATACCGAAACCGAACCCCCAAGGAGGTGACGTCATCTCTTTCCTTTTTGATGATGCGTATGATAATATGATATGGTACCGTAGTTCATGACTCTCTAGATTGGAAGCATTTCTTTTTTGCTTTTGAGTAATACCCCAGCGGACACTGAGTCCTGTGAATAAAAGCTGCTCTCACGTTACCCATTGACAAGGGACAAACTATGATCCCGTCAATCCCCTTGCTCGCCGACCTCGGCGATCAAACGAGATTGAACGTTTCGCTCAAACCCAAGAAGCAGCGGAGGTTGTCCCCAGCATGGCGAATTTCTCAAGAATCACTCCAAAGCACCATGACAAACCAGCCTAAATTGTTGCATTCGCTTGCCAAGTGTGCTTCGCCAAGTGTCATCTTCCATACTCTTGAAATGACTGCGTGTGCAGATGAACTCATTCAGCCGTTTCCATTCCTTCCCTTGTTAATGGCTTCTCGCGAGCCGCGAGCCGATGAGATTGATGGTGTCAATATCTGTCCCAAGCCCTGTGTGCAGTTGGATTTGCAACTTAAACGAGGATCAACAGTCCTACATTGCAACAATGTAGTTATGTGGTCATCGCCGTCGAAGTTTCGTCTGTCAAACGACAATGAACCATCTACCGTTCCCACCAGTGAAGTCCTTAACCATGGATTCAAACCCATTCATCCCGCAAGAAGCAAAGGATTTTTGCCTGCACTTGTAATTAGGCCTCGTCCTATTCGGTACAATGCTTCGTAGATTAATTTTGCGGTCAATAAGATGTAATAATATTTGGATATTGTCGGCAAGTACCTCCTCTCGCAAATACGTTCCCGTCCAATTCTATTTCTGCATTCTAGTCATATTTACGATCAGAAACACCATTCGAAGCTATCAGTGCACCTCCTGTGGTGAGAGGTTCACTGGAACCCCCCCACTGCTCGTTCAAAACCCGCTATTGAAAACTTAGACATCGTAACGATAGTTAGGAGCGAACGCTGTGCGATCCAGGTGTCAATTTCACCCATCGCCTTCCTCCCATCCGGCAGCTGACAGAGCCGAACCGACGATGTACAGAGATCCAGTAACGCACACCTCTATCGAAAGTTCTTTCCTTTCCGCTTCAACGGTGTCATTGTCACCGATCGTCGCGGCCAGACGCGCAGCATCCTTTCGGATCGATGCAATCGCATCCCTCACACTCAAACCCATGATGACCAAAGACGACGAACGCGCGCTGGTTTGGCCCCCAACGTGGCGTAGGAGGTACACGTCCATCACCCTCCATAGGCACCCCAGCAGTTCCTGCCACGTCTCGGCAGACGACAAAGATCCAGCCGCGACGACGTCGTTGGGGAAACAGTCCTGGCCACGATCGACATCGGCGGTCGTCGATAGCGAATCTCGCATGCCCTCCCACGTCGTCGACTCTTCCGACGGATCGTCGATGCCGGTGAGTGACAGGGGTTCCCTCGTCCATCCGTCCTCGAGCTCCTTCGGGACGGCGCTCGGTCGCTCGGAATCCGGGCGACAGAAATACACCGAATCGAACATGCCCGATCGACACAGGCATGATAGGAGGGGGATGGGATTGCGCTCGTGGCCGCAATTGAAAATAAGGGCCCTCTTAACCACGGCGTTTGTGCGAACATCTCCACCACCTTGCGGGGGGGCGACGTCGCTTGCCATCGCCATCTCGGTCGCAGTCGTGACCTCGCGGAACCATCGGACGCACGCGTCCATGGATATGGGGGTGTGAGCGCCATCGCACCTCAACGTGATCGACGGCCGCCATCGGGCTGAGTCGTCGTCGTCGTCGTCATCGTCGTCGCGCTTCGGGTCGGCGAGGCGCACCGTGTGACACCGTCCCGGCCAGAACGACGTCGACAGCGCCCGACGGACGTCGCCCTCGCGCGCCGCCGCCGATCCTCGTCGACGTTGCATCAGGTCGGGAAGGCATCCCTCGGCGTATGTGCACATGGCGAGCGCCAACGCCGCGTTTCCCCTCTGGTGATCGCCGTGCAATCCGACGTCGTCGAAGAGGAGGGTCGACGACGGTCCTACCATCCCATCCTCGTCGTCGACGCGGATCACCGAAAGGCGAGAGCCGTTGTCCTCGGCGATGCATTGCAGCACCTTGAGCACACCAGGGGTGTTGGTCCCGGCGGCGAAGACAATCGACGGATGCATGTATCCCTCCTCCTCCTCCTCCTCCTCCTCCTCCTCCTCTTCCTTCTCCACGAATTGATGACGACGACGACGTCCTCCCCCCGATACGAACGACTCGTATCCCCCATCGTCCGGTCCTATATTCGCCATCTTATCCACGACGTATATCCCCCCCTTCTCCCATGCGATTTGCTCCAACGTCGAACCGAGTACGCGCACGTGATCGTAATCGATGAGGGTGACGCCCCGCACCAGTAGACTATGCCCCCCTCGTCCATCCCGTCGTACGTATCGTTCATCCTCGCGATGACGTCCATCCCGATGACGTCGTTGTCGTCGCAATCGCGAAACATCCGGCTCGAATACGTTCGTGGCATCGTACCTGCCGCCCATGCCCACCTCGAGGAGCATGGCGTCTATTTTCGCACGACCGCCATCGCCACCGCCATCGCCGTCGTCCTCGTCGTCCTCCACCTCGTCGTCGACGCGTCGTCGTCGTCGCCGTCGTCTTCGGCAGAATACGTGCAGGGCCATCAGCGTGAGCATGCGAAAGTACCCGGGGAGGATGGGCAAATCGCCTTCGCCATCGTCCATTCCATCGTCGTCGGCATCATCCTCATCGTCGATCCCCTCGTTATTCATCACAACATCGTCGTTACCAATGTCGTCGTCGTCGTCGTTGTCATCGTCACGCCCCGTCATGCTGCACCCCATCCCGCCACCTCGACTGGCATCCTCCAACCGTCGTCGTACCTCCCAATACGCCTTCCCGAAGCGCATTTTCGATATGGGCATGCCATTCACGCGTATGCGTTCGCGCACGTTCACTAGATGGGGCGACGTGAACAATCCGGTATTCAACCCGTATGCATTTCGCAGTATGTTCTCGGTCATAGATAACGTCGATCCCTTCCCCTTCGTACCGGCGACGTGCATTATCAACGGCGGCACGTCGTAATATTCGTTGTCGTTGTCGTTGTCGTTTTCATTGTCATTGTCGTCGTCGTCGTCGTCGTCGTCGTTTACATCGCGGTCGCCACCGCCATCGTCGCCACATGAAGTACGACTACTACGAATACGAAGACTACTACTACGACGACGACGACCATCAAGGTCCAATCCAAGCCTGCGGAGGTAGATATGCATGTCTCGCAACGTGTCCCTCCTACGCGCGTACGACGCGCGTATGGCATTGGGGGAAATGGATTGATGGAGGGGGGAGAGGAGGGCGGAAGTCGCCGATTCGTACCGTCCGTCATCGGGGTCGTCGTCGTCGTCGTCGTCGTCATCGTCGTCGTCATCGTCGTCACTGTCGTCTGCCCCCTCGCGATCCACGGCATCATCGTTGCATCGGGTCGACGTCATCATCATTTATTTGCCATTCGGCTCTCTCCTCCGGATGATATGAGCTTGGTTGGGCTCTATTATTATGGTCCTGTTATTGTCCGGCCTATCTTCTTGACACAGTCTGACGCCGCGCTATTTTCCCCCCGCGCCAGGGGCGTTTTTCATGTGTATCGCAATACTAAACTTGCTCTTCAACATTCAAATTCGAGTTTTTCTAAATAGATAATCCCAACAGACTTTATTCTATCCGCCGTCTCGAAACGTCGAGCTTCCCCGAACGCCTCCAATTGTAAGCATATCCTTGGCCGGTCCAGACGCTTCGTCCCGCCCTCGCCCTCTCGTCGCCGTCCTCGCGCGCATACACCGCGTCCACCCATAAAATCCCGAGCCATCCATCCACTGATCTCTGAACACTGCTCTGCCCCCCCCCCCCATGCGCCCCGACCGTCGCACAATAATGGACCCCGAATTCTACAACAACAATACCACTAATGATGTGAAAAACAATGATCAACGGCAGGCCGCCGCCTTACCGCCGGTTGGGGCGGCGGGCTTCCATCACCACCATCCTCCTCAACCGTCCGCGATATCGTCGATGGATACTAGCGGCGATACCACCATTGCCGCGTCGTACCAACCGCAACATCAACAACAGCAGCAGCATCATCCTCATCATCACCACAAACATCATCATCATAAACATCATCATCCGCCCTCGTCCTATCCACCGCTACCGCCGTTGTCGTCATCATCGGCGATGGCGGTGTCGTCATTGTCGTCGTCGGCGGCGGCGGCGAATTGTCCCGGAGACGATTACGAGGAAATACGAGAACAGGTGCGTTGCTCCCTTTCCCTCGTGCGATTGCGCGTCGGACTCCCCCAGGACTAATGACAGACGATAAAAAGAAGAGGACGCGGATAGAAAGGAAAAAAAAAACAAGAACGACCAATTGATTAAATGTATTATTAGATGACGAGTCCGAGGCATATCAAAACAACCATTCATTGTTTGATTTCGCCATCACATCGTGACGACTACAAAGTACGAGGCATTTGTATGATGGTCGGATTTTTTTCCCCCTATTCTTCTTCGTCTTCGTTCATTTTCTCCTCGGACGAACGATAAACGACGTTCGGTCGCGTCCTTCGTGCATCATGATTTTTCGACGGTAGAGAGAAAACAGCGCATTAAACTCACCGCCGCCTCTCATCACGTCCTCTCTTTCCCCCCCCGTCGTTTCATCGTGTTTTTATTGTCCACGGATGTATCACATCGTACTGTCGCGTATTCTTGGGTCCACCTCCCCTAAAAAAGGATCGATATCTCCCCATAGCCAACATATCCCGAATTATGAAGAATCAGCTACCGGAGAGCGCCAAGATCGCGAAGGAATCTAAGGAGACCGTGCAGGAGACGGTATCCGAGTTCATATCCTTCATAACGTCCGAGGCGTCCGACAAGTGCATGCAGGAGAAGAGGAAGACGATCAACGGCGACGACCTATTGTGGGCGATGAGCACCCTCGGCTTCGATAGGTACGTCGAGCCCCTCAAGGTATACCTTGCGAAGTACAGGGAGGCCGTGCGGGGGGATAAGCCGGAGAAGTCGTCGTCCCCCGGGGGTGGGAACGAGGGGGTATCGTCGATCGGCAGGCCTCCCGCGACCGCGTCGTCGGCCGGGGATGGCGTCGGCGTGCCCCCGCCGAACAAGAGGGTGAAGACCGAGGAGGAAGGGTATTGATGATGAAAAAGACCCCATCCCCCTCGACGCCCAGATACACCTCGCACGACTTTCGTGTCGGGAAACCCGCGTTTTCGGGGAGTTGTGTTATCGTCTACTCTGTAGGGGGGAACGGTGGGCTTTCTGGTGTACGCATGTCCCACATGTCCATCATTCCGATCATATTATCATGCCGTCAATTCGAAGTGACATTCCATTTCAATCACATAGCGTTTAAGTTCTACATGAAAATTTCATGAGCCATGTTTATCCTACATATCGATGATGATAGTGCGAACAGATAAAAAAACATCATACATCAGCCGTCGGGAGGACTACCTTACTTTTTTAGACTTGTGGGTTATCTCGCTCCACGCGGGACGGGAGAAATAATTTGAATATTATCAGGCACGATGGAGGCGGAGAGCACATGCACGCCCCTGAACCCAAGGATTGAATTGGAATTCAAACAGTCAACCCACCACACCAGACACAACAATTCTGATGGCACAGTTTCATTGCCTCCAATATCAAAAGATTGAGTGAAGCATTTAGCTGCACTGTAGAGAGAGTGTGTGGAGGATCTGTGGGATCACTTTGATCACGGAATGAGGGCAGCTCATTCCGTCGGGGTTCGACAGCACCATGCTCTGCTGATTGCCGGGCTAGAAGTAGTAGTGTATAAACAGCGACACATTATAAGAAGGGCTACAGGAGCAGTAGCATCAACAAAAGGATAAAAATCCCCCGCGTCTAACGGAAGCGCAGGTTTAACAGCACCAAATAAAAAACTCTTCAGGAAAGCCGACGGCGCTTCTTATATCTCCATCATCGCCACCTGCAACTCTTGCTGGCAAAAATCGACTATTACTAGTGTAAAAATTAGTGCGCCTCATGCAACCAGGATACCCCAAGACAAGCGTCATTCAGGGCGACAACGGCAAGCGCGTTACAAAAATAGACTTTGGACATCACCGGGGCGACTCTAATTGCCTTGGGACCTTTATTGGAATTTTCTGGGGTGGGAAATTTACCCCCCCAACAAGGGGAACATCCACGTTTGCAAGATACTGTCATAGGCCATGGCATACTGGCAGGAAACATCCTCGCTAACTGTCACGATTCGCTAAATAGCCAATCGCTGATGTAAGCAGGCGACAGAGAGCTGCCCCGATCTTTATATCTTCTTCAATGAAGAAGACAGATGCCAGATCCAAGTGTTGAAGACGACCACATACTATATGACAATTCCTATGTGGAATAAGTCAACACCTCAGCTCGGTTGGATATTTTGAATTTAAAAGATATCCTCCGAGGAATCTGTGCCAGATATACCGCAGGCTACAAACAAGATCCAGACTTGGATCCAGTTCAACAGGTGGCCCATATGTAGACTCAAGTACAGGATGACGAATCCTTCTGAGCTGGCAAGAAGCCAACTCCGAAGTGTGCCTCGGACATACCAGACCGCGTAGAATCCTACGCGATGTGCATGTTCCTCATCCGTCGGTTGAGATCACTTTTCTTTTCTAAAAAAGCTTATAATTTTCATTTCGAGATTTCTGTATCATTGTGCTTCGTCTTTCCACAGCGGAAGCGCTATCCAATTATTCTTCTTCCTTCTATGGTAAATGCTTAGGACAGATACCTGGCAGGCCAGAACAGTCTCTTGTACATTTTGGCTGAGTATTTCGGGGAGAATCAACACATTCTAGTGCCCCTCGAAAACGTTCCTTTCACTGTTTTCTCACCCGACCGAAGGCTTGTGCCGCATACCTTCGCGTCGTGCCTACGAGCGGTAGACTACAGCATCAAACTCATCTTGATCCGTGACATTTTCGAGCGCCAGTGCCAAAATATCTGCAACTGAATCTTGCAAAACACTGGATATCAGACAAGCTATTGGACTGAGGATCGGAATATCCGTACAGATATCTGGAGATACTTCGAGGAGGAAGGATTTCTATAACTGTGATAATCGTGCATAATGGACTAGCAATAAAAAAATGAACTATCTCAGGGACATAGGCTCAAGTGTGGCCTGGGGGACATCAACAACGATGACGATATGAGCCCCCCTCCCAGCAGGGGTAACCAGGAGAGGGGTATAGATTGGGAACTATTAAGCTGGGATGGCAAACAAAGTATTAGGGATGACAACTCTCTTGCCGGAACCGATCGCATCTTGCACGGAGGGGGCAGGAACTACAGGGGCCATGACAAACATGGGGGGCAAGCTCAACAAGGGGGACCAGGGGGCATCCCAGGGGAAATCAATCATGAGGATACGCTCACTATCAGGAGCAATGTCATGGGGGCCGACCAGGGTACAATCGGGGGAGGGGGGATGGGTCAACAACCCGGGGGGGAACCCGTGCTGCACACCATGTGTCAAGCACCAGGGGGGACAAAAATGCCATCAACGAATGCGAACTCGACTGGCAGGGCAGGGTCAAGGGGGAATACAACAAGTGCGCCGATTTCCACGACCAGGCCATCAACCAAATGATGTTTTGGGCCTTCGCATTTATGAAGGGCAAATCACCAGCGGTACACGAAGGACTGCGAATGAACCAAGTAGACTTGGTGATCAATCAAGGCGGACGGGTTGGATTCGTAGTAGGATAACTAGTAGAGTAGTTGAAAGACTTTGGTCGAAT
>JALLBA010001259.1:0-10652 GCA_036939675.1 Cyclostephanos invisitatus
AAAGTGCTGCTGCCAGATGGCATCAGTGACCCAGCTGGCCGTGGAATCACATTTTCGAAAAAAGCAGGTATTTGAGCTATTTTCCCTTCTTAATATATACCAATTGAGCCTAACAGTAAAAGGCAAATAGTACTTCCTTCAATGTTAATGTTAATTGTACACCAGATGTGAAATACCATGTTCACATGTTTTCAAGGTGACCAATGAGTTTATAAAGGAAATGATGCAATTCAACATTGGAAAGTGTATGCAGTACATTATGGTGTGGAAAACAGTGATCTCAGTATGTCTTTGGTGAAGAAGGTCATGTGGCAAAAAGAGCATGAGAATTATGGCACACCAATTTCAAAATCCACATTGAAACAATGCCATCGAATGTTCAAGTTGCTTAACATTACCCCAAAAATGCCACGTATCCCATTCAATACAATGAAATGTCAGATTTTGAATACAGACAGGCAAGATACATTCTTACAACTAAGAACACTGCAATATTGGATGAGTTGAAGTGTGAATTTTCATTGTGCAGTGAAAAACCATCCATTGAGTAAGTGTCTCATCCTTGCATTGAAACATACAATTTTTATTGTAGTAACTTGTATATTCATGTTGACATATTCAGTAAAAACCGCAAGTCATTGGATAATTATGATGCCTTGGATGAAGACAATTATCACGATGAGGTGATGCACTCGATCCAGAGTCTTCTGGACATGGGAGAGACATTTTTTCATATCTGAGATGCCTCGTACAACATAACTAGACCAAGAGGTTACTTAACAAAAAAAAGGACAAAATAAAAGAAGGCGATTTTAGCTATAGTCCAGGAAGAACTGTAAGTTATAGTGTACCAATTCGTATGTATTGACCGAGAAACACTATGTCTAGGGAAAAAATATGGCATTTTTCACGTGAGACTAGGTAGAAATATGTACTGCAAAACATACAATTTCATTGGTTGGACATATAGGCAACCCCATTCGCAAAATACATGATAAAAATTGGACTCGTGGAGGCAACACACCAGGTCTAGGGAACCGAGGAGCCACATACATATTTCTGAGGCACGGAACCGATTGACAGGGTATGGCACTCGCACAACCTGGACATGACATCAACATTGCAACTCTCCTTCCATGAAGGGGTCGGGGATCATTGATTTGTTATCATGCACATTGCCACTGCCTTGGAAATTGGTACACAAGAGTTTTGAGTTGTCCATCCAAGCGCGCGCTGCCTAAGTTCCGGGAATGTGAGGGCACAATTGAAATATATCACCCATCTCAAAAACCAAATGGACACCCATCGATTGGTAGAATGGCAACAAAGATGCAAAGAGCACGCGGAGCTCTACCCAGCCCCACCGGAGGTACAGAACCAATTGAAGCTCATAGACAGTCAGGTAGTAGAAATGCAACAAGGCAGCAAATGACAATGCCAAAAGATTTTCATGGGGTCAATCCCTTTTAGCGAGCCGGTACGGACTATCTATGTTAGGAGACGTCTACCAGGAACTTGCTAAGGGTAGTGACCGACCAATACAGAAAAGCAACGTTGTACACGATGCCCTCAAGGCTGGCATCCTGAAATCTCAATTACTTATGAAGAAACAGTGCCTTGACAGGAAAGAAGCATCTTCCCGCAAGTTATCTACACTTTGGGGCCAAGCAAGGGGACTGTGTAAGGTACATCTTCACGACTACCTTATCCACGTGAAGTCTTTAGGGGACAAAGACAGGTGTAAATGCATCCTGCACACAATTGAATGGGAGGAACAGACATCAATCTGGCAACAAATCAACAGAACTATTGACGAAATGTCACTGGACGCCATGCCATTTGTCCAATAAATGGAGCAAGGCAAGGTGATCAACATATTTGAGACTGATGCAATCAACCTAGAGATTCAAACAATGACAGAGCAGCGATTTGACTAGCCATGAGCATGCCAATCACCATGACATCACTTTGGGACCAACTGGGGTTCCTCTCCGATACCGAGTTTGCAATGCAAATGCTCCGAGGGGAATTACACAGTCCCCCGGACGTCAACACGACCACCATGCTGGTCTTAGAAGAGAGAGTACGACTCTTCAGCACCCTTCAGGATGGCCACACAGAGATGGTTCCGATTGGATGAAAGCATGGCTTCCAACTTGATGCAAGCATCGCATTGCCAATGAATATTCCGGAACTTTACTTTGCATGACAAACAATTCGGATATCTACGCCTTAAGCAATGCAAGGACCTGTTACGGGAACTGGATAGACTTATTGATATTCCACCACAAGATATCCCGGAGGACAGCAGATACCTTCTGTAGCTGGATTACTCAATGACCATTGAACGCTAGTCTTATTGGGTATTAGCAATGAAGGTCGAACTACGAGCTGGCCATCAAGCACTCACAATAACAAAACATAGGGGCCAATGCAGACGTGGGGACCAACATCGCAGAAAGGCCCCGCTATGACTTCACTCATGAAGATGGGAAAATGAGGTGTGAACTTGGTCTGCAAGCATCCAACTGCCATGGCCGGAATGCAAATGGAATTGAGAACCCATCAAACAAATGCCTTTGCAAACCAGATTGACATGAGCCAGGGACCGGGGCTAATCCTGTATATGTTGAAGTTGCATCCTCAACTTGCTTCTGGTGAGTCACCGAAGAGACAACCATCTGCCACCTATGGTGGCCATGCTATACATTAGGTAGGGCATTCAAAAAGACTTCATGTCTACAATCATGTTTGAGTAGATCGTAAATGCTTAAGATTTATTTTATTGTTAGAGGAAATAGTTGGGAATGTGTTTGTCCAAAAGCTCCAAGCCATCTGTCTCCTTGAGGCCGACTTTAATTGTGTTCACATAGGTGTGATACCTCAAGAGTGCTTTGTAAAAAAGAATAGTCACTACAATTATGCAGTGTTGACCAAACAATTCTTCTGTGGTTCATTACGAGGGTGTCATCATCCAGTAGGCAACAGGGAATGTGATTTTGGTGATTGCTATGACCAAACAGCTCATCTGCCTACCAGTATAGCATTGCAGAGATGGGAGATTCCAGTCACCGCAATTCAAGTACTGCTGACATCTATTTTCTACTAGCATAAAGTCTCGTGAGGTTTACCATCCTGTTGTCATGGAATATTACCAACAGTGTCTCATCAAGTATGACAAGAAGTTGATTGTACAACTAAGGAAGACACAACTACACCACAGACCTTGGTCTCAGCACCAGACAAAGTGACTAGTGAGGATGAGAAAGGAGATGACCATACCACAGTTATTCGATCTTTGGTGTTAGAAAAGAGGAACAAAAAACAAGCAGCGAGTGCAGAGAAGGAAATGAGGAGATGTGGTCAGGAGGCAGAAATTCTCAACGGCCCTGCACCAGGCATGGTTGTTACCCTCAAGGTGGACCACAGGACACACACTCACATGCACAGGGTCTGATTGGCATTGTGTTCAATGTGAAGCCATCAGGTGGCATTATAGTTTGCTGTGACGATGGAATTATTACTCACTCTAGCAGCCCAGGTGTCTATTGGGTCACTGTGGACAAATATTTGGTGAGAACCAAGTCATGAGTTTATTCCACTAACAGATGAACTCTACACTGTCCGAAAACTAGTACTTGAGGGTAAATTTACAGAAAAGAGTGTTTCAACTATTTCCTATGCAAAGCTCCATGAAATTATGATAAATGCAGCTAGTCCAGTGAAAAAGGCCCCAGGATGCAGTGCAAGAAAGGTGAATGCAGCAAGTCTTGTGGGTGCATGAAGAAGCAAGTCAGCTGCCACAGTGGGTGCTCCTGTACAGGTAACTGCTGTGAGTGAGTGCACAGCTGTTTGGATTATGATTTGGGATTTTGAAATTAGGAATAGGATGTGATGAGAAAGGGATTTAGGATTTAGGATGTAGGATTAGGATGTGACCACTTAGGGATGCAACATTGGGAATTGTCAGGTCATGGTGGCACCACATATATCATCTTTGGCACACTAGCTTTAGGATATAATAATTAGACATGACCATTTAAATGGCATACATCAGAGTTTACAGCAAATTAATCTCAGATGATACAATTAAATTGTTTGTTTGGTCCCCAGATTTGATTTTAGATGATGTTGAAGCATCTAGTATCAAATCTAGACACGGCAGAATCATCTATAGCATCAAGACTTGATCTTAGATGGCAACACTGCCATCAAGATTCAATTTTAGATGGTGAGACTGCCATCTAATATAGAATCTGACATATACAGTGATTCAATATTAGATGGCACACAACCATCTAGATTCGATTATACATGGTTTGAATAACCATCTAATATTGAATCTGTAATGAGGTTAATCACAGATTCAATATTAGATGGTGATAATCACCATCCAATATCGAATCTGCATTAGAGTTAATCTTGTACAATTGAAGCTAGATTACCTTTTAATCATCTAAAATCAAATTTATATGTGACAATATATGCCCGGACAGATGGGGTATCTGTCCTGAGCATTTACCGTAGGATGAAAGTGCATGATGGAGTAGTGCTCCCGCAATAGAATGAGGAAGCACGATGAATGGGAAATCTCGAAATGAAAATCATGAGCTGTTTTGAATGATTTAAATGAGGTCTCAACCAACAAAGAGGACGTTGTGCTCATGTAGAATTCTATGTGATCTCGTAATGCATGTGTATTTTCGGAAAGTGTCAACTGAAAGATTCAAATGGAGTTTGAAGAGTCTACATACGCGATTTGAAAGAAATGATGTCATTATAAATCCAAACACGTACATTCTCTTATGTTTGCACTGATTCCAACAAGATACTTTTAGTAACTGGTGAATCATTGCTCCAATTGATTGGTCCAATCTCTCACATACAAGAGTCAGTACAAAGTGATGGGCATATCTTTGCCATCACCTTTGGAATTCTGTGGCTCACAGGCCTTTAATGTCCAGGCAACTGTTGTCACCTGCATACATAAGCAATAGGCTGTTTAGCAAATTGCAGCATTTAGCGAGATAGTTTCCCGCCAATATGCCATGGCCTATGACAGTATCCATCCGTATCCACCCGGACAGCATCTAGAGTGCATCATCAGAAAGCACTCCACCTACGAGAAAGTTCTGTCCTTTGCCATATTTAAACTTCATACTTGACATGGATGTTGAAGGATCAGGGCATGCGCCTGGCACATGCCAGACACAATACCCATCCTCCTCACCCATCACCAGAATAGATAGACTATAATCTATGATAGATGACCCCAAGTAGGGATGAGCTCCATGGAGTGATCATCCTGGCCGTTGCCAATATGCCAATCCTAATATCTAGCTATGCCCGGCTGTATTTATTCAGTTCATCCGACCCATTGACTCTGACCACAACTCTACATTGTCTTGACCTTAACCCGCAATGCTACGTTGCTTTGACCTCGACCCTGACTGCATTCAATCATGGGTAGCACAAAGTGCACTAGTGCTAAGACCATCGAAAATGACCCTCCTGCCAAAGACAGCACCAAAAATGCATCGGAGTCTGGTGGTGAAGGTGATGATGACCCATCCAACGATGATGATGACCCACAGGCTTCGGCTGTTGCTGACTCTGGCGCCACTGCCGACGATACCAGTGATGACGATGATAGGGATCGCGACCTAATGTGATTCTTTTACCGCCATGTGCTTGGCTTTGGGTTGACGCAAGCACAAACCATCCTTTATTCTTACCCCAATTAAACTTCAAATTCTTCTCATAAACAGAAAATGTCTTCTCAGTGCCAGGATCCACAAAGACAAGACACCTGTATTTTGCAAGCAACTGCGCCTCTGACAAACAATTATTCTTCATTTGCTCCTCATTCTCATAATTTTCTACATATGCCCAAAAGATGTGCTGGATGATTGGTTCCTTTAACACAGCTGTATCTACCCCAAACATGTCAAGGTGCAAATCAAAAGCAAGATCTTCATCTCCAAACATTGCATCTCATCCCACCGCATCTATCTTATCCATTCTTTCCTGCTCTATCTTCAACAAAGAAATGTAGATAATACTCCGTTTTCCATTGACTCACCACTCAGATGCTACCTCTGCCCCATCTATATTCTTCGTTTAACTCCACCCCATCTCCTCTCTACAGGCCCTATACCACAAAGCTTTGATGTGACATGACACGCCACAAATCCCAACACAAATGTGTAAGGAATTAAATATTTTTTAGAGGCGGATTCCGGCCAAAAAATCCAGGATGGATTTGGGAGAAATCCGGGATGGATCCAATATCGGGATCCGTCCTGGTTTGGATTGTTGTTCCCGGCCATTGGGAACAAAGGTTTTGTATGTATTATATATGTACCTTACCATGTAGAGAAAGTAATAAGTGCATGTATTGCATTGAGCGTTGACAGCACTCCCAAGTCTGAGGAAAGGGAGGAACTATCGTACCATATGGTACACTCCAAGATGTGATGTTGCCACTGCCACCAATCCAAAAATAAACAGGATATGATACTTTGACAACACGTCAACTCCAGCATGCACAGGCAATAACAATGGCAAGATGCCACAATTTTTGTATAGGCAATTGATAATTGATCACCATGACAACCTTTGATCCCCTTGATAGTGCCTCTCCTGATATGAACACAGTGTTGGAATCATCAGGAGAGAGGAGAGGGGGTGACTGCTGGGGTGAAGAGGAAGAATCGTCCAACCATGACACCGTTTTCAACCTTCATAACTTCTTCTGCATCAAATTCCTCAATGCGGACTTCAAGCATCTTATCAACAAATTTTTCAAATCTGTTTCCAGGAATGGAGAAGGATAAGGACTCAGATATGGAGGAAGATGCAACCACGTGCCCTAGCTCTTCTGTTGGAGCCAACAGCCACCGAGGCTACATTACATTAAATACTTCAACAGATGTTGTTGTACCACCACCAATGCTGATTGACAAACCTCCGTCTGGTACTGGCTTTTCTCCATCCCCATGTTGGCCTTTCTTCATGTTGTTTGATCCTTTGTGTCATCCGGAACTTGAAAAGTATGTGCAATGCATGTTATGTGATACAAAAATATCTCATGGAAGCGATGGTTTGACTGGTGGAATGAACAAGCATCTCATGTTCAAACATGTTGATGAGTATAAAAAGGTGCAACAGGAAGCAAACCAGAACAAAACAAAATTGGCACCGGCAAAGATCGCCAAGCACTTTACAATCAAAGAAAAAAGAGTGCTACTCAGATGAAGCATCTCTTAACGGTTGCAGCAGCAACGTGCACAGCAATGAATGGTTTGCCATTGGATCTTTTCACCAGACAATCCTTTCGAAATATGTTTGGAGCAATTAGCAAGACTGCCAATCAAGTTGTCAATATAAGCCGCCCATGTCTTCACGAAGAAGTATTGGTGCTGGGGTTGAATGCTAAGGATGCTGTCCATGCAGAAATTAGAGGCAAGTGTGTGTCATATACTTCTGATCTCATTGGACTGGACCCTAAAATGAAACATATACAACATTCACAGCCCACCTTATTGACACCAATGGTTGGGAGATGAGAATGATACGTCTAGATGTTAAAGTCTTCAGTGGCCGCACAACTGGGAATAATATATATAATGACATTCAGGGCATCCTTCAGAAATTCATGGGTGATTGTTCAGGATACAATTGAGATTACAGACACAACTGGAAACACTGGACAAGTTCCTGCAAGAAGCTGGCCATACATGATTATTGCACTGATCATTTTTTTCATGTGATAGCAATTGCTTTCATTGGTAAGTCACCTGTTTAGCAATATAGAATACTATGATGATTGCTACTAATTATTAATATGCTGCCTTGGCATCAACATCAATTTAGCCTAAGGTGTACCTGGATGTGCTGAGACAATGAGGAAGTTAAGTGCCATGATGGGGCACTTTGAACATTTCACCCAAGCAACTGCAAAACTACTCCATGAGCAGGCGGCCTCTGACTCATCAGCTTTAAGGATAAAGCACCTCGCAAATCACTCCAGGATGTTGTGACAAGGTGGTCAACATCCAAGGCACTCTGATGAGCAAGAATCCTTTCGCATATCATCCAGTTGCATGTTGTTCTTGGTGAGATTGATTGTGAAGTTCCAAGTCCTGATGAGTGGGCAATCCTTCACCAGACTGAGCTGGCTCTTGAGACATTGGCACATATTCAGGAGGCATTGGAAGGTGAAAAATATATCACTGCTTTGCTCGTTTCAATCGCTGTGTTTCAGGTCAGAAAGAAATTCATTGAAGTCATGAACAACCAAGAGACTTTAGTCCTAGTTTGTGATCCAATGAGGATTCTTCTACCTGACTTTGACAAGCAGTACATTCCTACTGCAGACAACAGTAGATCCAAACTGCGTTTCAAATGGGGTGCTTTGGTGGGACTTTGAAACCGATACACCACCATTCACTCTTTGCTGCATTCTTGGATCCTTGAGTCAGGACACTGCTGAGGAAAGTGTTTATAACAGCCAATGACTATCAATCGTTGAGGCTTGAGGTACAAAATCTTTTGGAAGTGGAGGCGGAGAAACAGATGAGAATGAGGAAAGGGAGCAATGAAGTGCAGCACATTGAACCAACAATTCAAACTGAGGAGCATCCAACTGGCACAACACTAATCCCTGCCTCCGCCAAAACTACAACTTTGTTCGATGGTTTAATTGACATGGATGACAGTGAAGCGGAAGATGAAGGCAAAGGCAAATGTGAAAATAAGTTACATGATGTGGCAAATGAAGAGCTTGCCAGATTCGACAATATGCAATCACTTCCACTTGATAATTGTGATGGCTTGTACACAAATCCATTGCTATGGTGGAGGGAGAATTCTGCATGATTTCCAATACTTTCCAAGTTGGCTCATGTTTACCTTGCTTTTCCTGCAACATCAGCACCATTGGAGCAAGTTTGGAGTAAGGCATCTAGAATTCTTACATGCATACATTCAAGAATGAAGCCAGACATGGCTCAAGGTATAATGTTCCTCCTGGAAAACTTGCAGGTGCTAAACAAGCATTATAAAGATACCGCATCCAACTACCGCACGAAGAAACTTTACCACTTGATTTCTGTGGCGTCACATTATATCCCTAAAATTGACAAGATGACTGGGGTGGAAGGTATATATGTTGTTGGGAAAGAGGATTTATCTAACAAATAACATAGCACGATAGAGTAAACCTTCATCAACACTGGACGGGTGGGCTTGACTTGACAGATGGGGCTCTTGTCGTGTCACCATGTGGCTGAGCAGAATAAAGACATGCCCTGAGGCATGTCCCACACGCACTGACAGCTGCGCGTTGCACCCGAATCCTTTGTCGCACCACCACAAGGCTGAGCCAAGTGAAGACATGCCCACACGCCCTGAGGCATGTACCACAGCACTGACAGCTGCATGTCACGCAGAGACATTGAATCACCCTCCTCCTTGATTGGAACCGTTTGGCCAAATGACTGGATCTGCAAAGGTGACTTCCTCTTTGTCACTATCATTGTCAAGATCCAAATCATTATTCCCACCCTGCATTAAATTATCATCACTAGTGAGGCTTCCAAAAAGCTCCTCATTGTTCAATGCCTTGATTGACTTTTCAATTGTGAGTGATGTCCTATGCGGGAGATAGTATATTTTATCCATCAATGACTCATTTGTGTTGCAATAATGAAGATGATCTTTAAGTGCAGGGAAGAAAGATCAAAGAAGAATATATGAGCACTTCCAGAACTTAGACTCCTGAATGTTGGATGAACTAGACCTCGTCCAGTTCGTCACTTTTCTAACAATTGTGTTGATCAGGCGGCATCCGCCAGTATTGGTTTGCAAGTAGACTAAGTCAATTACTTTAGTCTATTCTTCTCTATTCATGCCTATTCGTCATCCTGCAAGCTATGGTTTGAGTGTGGAGCATGGGGAAGTTGCTAGCACAACCTGATGGGTTGCTCACCCGCGCAACCACTCATTTCTACTTCAACATAGCGAATCTTGTCATCTAGGGTACGCCCCAAAAATCTAGGTTCTGATCGAATCTGAACTCTCTACAATTGTCACTAACTATAAACCCCAACACACTCCTGTGGTGCAGTGATATTACTTACTGGGCCATCACCTTGACATGGCTCTTACTGTTCATCTTGCTCTTTTCAATGAGCTTCTTCTTCTTTTTGTTGTTCTTCTTAACAACACTGACTGCTTCCTCCTTGGGTTTCCTGTTGTGCACTCTCCCCATGATATAGACTCTTAGGTGTCTAAAATGGCTGCCTTGAAGCAGCTGAGTCATAAAATCTGCGACCATCTGCTTGGTAGGGCATCATTCAATGGTTAACTCTTTCATATTCACTCTTTCAGTGATGAAGAAGTAACAAATGTTGATGTGCTTTGTACGCTTCCCACTAGATGCCTTTCCATTCCTCTCTAGTAGGATGGAACTCTTATTGTCTTGCAGCAATAGGTTCTTAATGACTCCATATCCCTGTGATAGAAGGAAGTAATGAGTCCAAAGTATAATCGGCATCATGTCATTGACGCCAACTAACTCACTTTCAGTTGAACACTTTGTGTTCAACTTCTGTTTGGTGGATACTGAAATAGGAAAGCCTCTTCCCATT
>JALLBA010001260.1:0-10648 GCA_036939675.1 Cyclostephanos invisitatus
GCGGGGGTGGGGGGGGGGGGGGGGGGGGCAGCAGTGCTTGCATCACTTGGCTTGCGTTTGTTGGCGTTGGCAGGGTGTTGGGCGTAGTGCGATGGGGTGGGCATTGGCGGCAGCGCACCGGCATTGGGGCGTTGGCGTTGGCGGGGAGGTGGCTCACTGACATACTGATATCAGAGGGGGGGGGGACCCAACAATCAACCTGAGGTGGAAGGTGGAAGTTGGGAGGGCAGAAACAATCGTGTTAAATAAATATTTAATGTTTAATTACAAATAATCATCTTTCATTAAGTAATCATTAATGGCGTCAATTTCTATTGGTACCAAAGTGGTACAGGGGACCAAAGAGGGACACTTTTAGAATCTTCCTTCAATTTTGACTAATCAATATGTATTTCATATCTACTTGGTCAAACACAGCACTACTACAGTACCTTACTTTTAAACCAATCTAGATTCCCAGAGTTTTTAGTCACGGAGACCTTTTTTGCACCTGCGTGACTGGAGAGACTGGTACGTGACTAGCTGTATGTATCCACTTATATATCCGTTTATGTACGGCCAAAAGATTTTGTCTAAACCCCGTACACTTGAAAGTATGTTTTCTATGTTTAGCGATCTATGTTTTCCGAAATCTTGCCAGCAAAAAAAAGGCTGTCAAGATCTTGGGAAAATACTTTTTGATACATAGAAAACTTACTTCTCTCACTCTCTCTCTCTTTTTATTCATACTAGTTCCTCCAGTCCGTTGACATTTTCGCAATGTAGGTTGGGAATTTTGACGGAATTCCACGGGATTCCAGTATTTCTCCTGATTTTGGCCACTTTTTTTGGAATTTTATCTTTTCCGATGTTTTCTGATCAAAAAACAGAAGTGGTGGGATCATATTCCGGTGACGTCACTTCTTTTTTGACTTTTCAATCTCCTGTAAAAGTATCAGTTCCTATGTGGAAAAGTTACAGAATTCCAGAAACTCCGACTTGCCAACTTCTCAAAAGGTTGGAGAATTCCGAAACTTTCCATCAGAAATTCCCAAGGTATTCCGTAATCGGAATTCCAGTTTTGTGTCCCGGGAATTGGAATTGTTTAAACGGAATCCCCAACCAAGTTCGCTAGTAATGTGCTGGTCTAAAGCCCTCAAAACGCTCTGATGGTGGGGCAAAATTCATTGCCATCATATCACCTGAGAAAAGTTTATTGGCTTGATCGATACATTGTCTCCAATCGATCCGATGTGACGTTGTGGAACTTTTGACCTCATATGCGGCACTAGGGGTCCATATCTGGTGGTGGTGACCATGGTGTGGTGTTGGATATTTACCTCCGACAGGTTGGAAAGCATAGTACTGAATACGCCGTACGTAGGAGGCCTAAATATTTAGACAAATAATGGATAGTGGAGTGGTCTATATTGGGTCTAAATAAATTCTAAATTTTGCGGGTCTAAATTTAAACCAATTTTGACAGCCACCCAGTGGGATATCATATCACAATTCATTGCAACAACTAGATATCTAGGTAATTATGTAGAATTACAACTTTCTTGTGAGTGAAAAAGCCCTATTCAATAATAGAGGATAATCGAAACATAATAGATGAATGTTTTACGAGGTGTCCAATATGATCGCTGCCCGCCAACTTGATTTCATTGGGAAGACGATATGCAGCCCATTTCACAGGCCAGCACAACAAATGCTGACCGCATGCTGTGATCATGTCCACAAGTCGGGCGTCTGTTCCTGCACAACAAGGACTTCATTGTGAAAAATATGCGACTCCTCTTTGTGAATGTACCTGAAGTCACCATTGACAATGGCTCCCTCAAGAATTGGATTCGAGAAGCATCTCACGAGCAATACTGGGACCAACTCATGGCAACGCCTCATCAACAGGCAAGCAGATCCACCTTATCGCCTTGACGAATGGCCACGACCGCGACAAAGCCCCCGGAACCACAATGCACCCCCTCATCATCAACAACCTTTCCCCCCCACACCTCCTCGAGTGAACCAAACAACAACGCCTGACTCAAATGGACATCAACGCCAACAATGATCGGCCCCCTCCCTGCCCCCCTGTCCCTCCCCGCCGCATCGACAATGCTCAGCACCTCTGCCATCCCAAGCGGACAAAGGACAAGACTACATACCTGAGCGAGTAGGAAACTGCATGTATGATTCCCTGAACATTGAAAATGCTTGGCCTTGGACTCAGAGCTTCGGAAAGAGAAGTCAACCGTGCCTATTGGTGATAAGCCTATGAATCCTCCTGAAGAACCCAACCCAATAACCCACTTTGGGGTCTTTGGAAACTGATTCCATCTTGGTATTGCCCCAACGCTTTGGCCCCTACTATCATCTGTGAAGCGAGGGCGCCCAAACCAAGCGCATCGCTCTCATCCTCATATCATGAACGATGATGCCTAAGTAGAGATAATAGTTCAATAATCACTTGGTTTGCTCTCACATCAGTGGGCAAGCAAATTCAGGTCTGCGAAAGACAGACGTTGCCCAGTTTTTCGTACGCTGATCTTGACAGACGCCCCACCGGACGCTGGGAGCATCGGAAAGTCCATTATCGTAGTAAAAAGAGAGCACGATGCTTCGTCGTCACATCCTCCACCGAGTCATCGCCTCCCGACGTTGTGGCAGTAGGAACGATCGACATCCGTCCCCCCGGGGGGGCGGGTGTCATCGCACTATGACGTCATCGTCGTCGTCGATGATGATGACGACGACGACGACGCGACGGCCGAAATTGGCGTACGAGTGGATAATCGATGGCAGGGTCGTGCCATACTCCTCCTCCTCCTCATCTCGCGACGACGACGATGGTCGAGGGAATGACGACGTCATCGACCATCGTCCACCGTGGATATCGACGCGGGAGGAGGGGGGGGGGGGGGACGCTCGTAGCGAGGGTGGGAGTAGTGGTGGGAGCGGTAGCGGGAGTAGCAGGAGGAGGGAGGTGATAATCTTCCTTCACGGCCTACTGGGGAACTCCAAGAACCTACGCACGCCCGCCAAGAGGCTCACGTCGGCCTTGCCGGACTATGCCGCCCTATTGCTCGACTTGCGCGGGCACGGCAATAGCAACATCGATTCGTCCGCCGATCACGATGTACCACATGACTTCGCGAACTGCGTGAAGGACGTATACGAGACCCTACTGCCCATGGGACTCGTCGGACGCGACAGTCCGTACGCGATATGCGGACATTCCCTCGGGGGTAGGATCGCGCTCGAGTACGCGCATGTCATACACCGTACCACGTCCGACGATGCGACGGGGGGGGACGAGGGGGACGAGAATTCGACGAGATTGCGCATGCCGAAACAGACGTGGATACTCGATTCGGTACCAGGCATCGCCGATAAGTCGGTACACGGCGTGCTACGCGCGATAACGTCATTGTCGACGGGTGGGATGGCGACCGTCCCGACGAGGAAGAACGTCGTCGACGCGCTAACGAGCGAACCGCACGGATTGGATTTGTCGTTGGCGCGTTGGATCGCGACGAACCTGCGGGATGCCGGGAGCGGCACGGGCGGCGGGGACCGGAGGGGGTCGTCGCCGTATCTCGATTGGACATTCGACCTGGACGTGGCCAACGAGCTAATACGCAACTTCGCGGATCAGGATTTCGTTCGCATGATACGCGACGTCACCTCCCGATCGTCGGCGTCCGCTTCGGCCTCCTCCTCCCCTCGCAGCGACGACGATGAGGACGTCATCCCCTCGACGGACGTTCACCTAGTGATGGCGGGAAGGAACGAATCGTGGACCGATGATATCGTGTCGGAATTGGAATCAATACCCTCCTTCAACCAGGGATCGCCGTCGCCGCCGCCGCCGTCGTCGTCATTTCTTATGCACAAGCTCGACAAGGCGGGCCATTGGGTCCACGTTGACGATTTGGAGGGATTATTGACGTTGATGGTCAACGGCTTACGATGACACCGGTGAGAGGAGTCAATTATTTTTCATCCCCACGAGTCTAGAGAGTCCATGTTGGCGGTGAAAATGAGAACCATTGTCCTCACCCTTGGTCCAAGAACAATTGTAGAGCTTCGAACAACATCACAGCCATGAACAACAACGGCGGGCTCATGGCAGCGAGATCATAACGATCGTATCTGGATCATTCCCGTACTTTTGATAAGGCGAGTCCTGCAGGCATTAACAAATATGTTTCAATATTTTACTTTTGACATATTTTGAGTAAATAAATCTCGAGCAATTCACCGCGTTTTTGATTTCGCTATTTATCAGGTTTCGTCCGCGTTTCCATCGTTTCCCCTCCCAGAAACTCCGCTTCGGACTTGCATTATGTGAAGATCAAACAAAACAACCAAGTCATCAATGGCAAGAAATCCATTACCAGGAGAAGCGGAAGAAGAAAATTTGAACATGTGAATACCATGAAAATTGGCTCAATGAGATAAGGATCACCAGCAGGGCATTGTTTGGGAATCAGCACGCGCTTTTTACTGCGCCACGACGAGACGATATGTCGTCTCTGTCACTAGTAGTTCATACCATTTGTATTGGTCCTACTATCACTCGCTCAGGGCAAACGCTATTACAGACTCATTATTCGTGTTGGGGCCGTAACCCAGGAGCATCATCCACATTATGTCATCGCCGTCTTATTCGTTGTCGCTGTAATATCCCGCCGCAATGTAACCGCTAACTAACATCGAGCATAGTCTACATCCGTCATGACAAATCAACCCCCCCCCCCCCCTCCTCCCGAGAGAATCAGGGGTGCGACGAATGCATATGGTATGAACAATTGACTATGATCATGCATAATTCTCGAGCAATTCACATCGTTTTGGGTTGTCACAACTCCCCCCAGGGGAGGGGCGAGCAATGCATCAAGTTTCGTGTCGGCGGGGGCGTCCATCCACGATATTGGGTGATGGCGATTACATCCCCCCCCCCCCCCCCCGGAACCTCGCCCAAGCGTTCCCATTCGAACGCGCCAATGACTACCCGCCCCCCCCGTCGGTTCGAGACCATGAACTTTGGGTGGGGACCCTCCTGGGAGTTCATCCGGATGGAATAGTGTGCGTGTCGTCGTCGTCATCATATCGAGAGACGTCGGGGTCCTCTTGTTCGTTTCCCTCCCTTCTCTCGTCTCCAAAGGTGTCCCTCACCACCAATTTACTCCCTCGTTGGACGAAACCGACGCGTCGTTCGCGCGCGAGTCCAATCGTTCCGTCGTCCGATTCACGAGGGGTCGTTCGGTTCATGTGTAAATCATTTGCTGAGGGGTTTAATTTTTTATTTGCCGGGTGGACACGAAAGTCGAAGTGTCAACAACCCCGAACCGAAAAGAACAATTTAAAATGTGGCGGGAATGAACGTTCAAATAAATTCCCAACCTTCAAAAATAAAATTGAAAAATGGCGGGAATGAATCGATCCGTTTTGAAACCTTTGTTCTTTTGTTTTTTCTTTGTTGGGGCGGCGGGGCTTGTGTGAAAAATTGAGACAGGGAAAGAAGTGCACAAGGAACATTCACGCGCGACTGTGTCGATGACACCTTGTAGCGCCACAACCACGTCCTCAATCCATCTCGCCGTGAGGAGGACGACGCCAACGGATCACACTTTCTTCTTCGAAACCAAAAACGCAAAACGAAGCCTCCCTAATGTATATACATGTGACCATGATGCCAACGGAAACATACGCTGCCTCGCATGCCCCGTCGCCGATCCTCACCACGTCGCCGCTGGGGCGACGTCGCGACCACCGCGTCCCATCGACGCGCGACGAGCATGATCACGTCGAGCTCTCATCCTGTCAGGAATCGTACCGTCTGTTCAAGAGGTGCTCCATGGCGGACAAGACGGTGGGATACTCGTGCAGCGATGCCGTGGCGAGTTACATGCGCTGTGCATTGAACGATTGTCAGTAAGATGAACAACGAGGAGAGAGAGAGACGCACCAAGCGCGCGCAGGGGGGGGGTGATTGGAACAGAGATGAAAGAAAATAGTCCCAAGCCAATGTTGTTTCGCCCAAGATGTGTACAAAGTTTTTAAGATGGCCAAGGCTACTGTACTGACTTGCGCCACCACGATGCTCGCGCTACTATGGCGCAAGGCGGCATCGATTTTGAAGTTCAAGAATCATAGAATAATGTTTTGTACATAAGAATGTCAATTAAGCGCTATCGAAAGACAAAATTTTATATTCCCTTAGCAACCAAGTGACCGCCACTCTTGATTCTGGTGACATCTATCATCATCATTGTGTGATCATGCATTGGCCTCGGTAACAATACTGCTCATTCATGTGTGATAGGGGGATAAGCACCAAAGGTTTTTAATAGTGAGGTTGTTGGATACATTTTACTTTTTGGGAGGCTAAACGATGAGTTGGCTCGGATTTGGTGACCAAAATCATTTCGCAATCTTCTGGTGAGGCCTTTAAAATAATAGAAGAAATTTAGTGAGTCAAAAAATCATAAAATCGTTATTGGTGATCGAACAAAATTGAACAGAAACTGAGGCATATTGTTAGTGAGGCTAAGAAATTAAATTCCTTATTGGTGAGATTAAAAAAATTAGTTTTTCATATTGGTGTGGCCATGATTTTCATACCCGAAAAAACATGTTGGTGAGGACTGAGGATTACTACAAAAGTGAGTGTGGTCCAAGAGTAGACTGTTTTGTATGTATGGGGTGCACCCATTATCTTATCTTCCAACGGCATAAAATAAATAATTTATCTAAATATATCTCAACAACTGCCATCAACTGAGAATAATAATTAGAATAACAACAAAATCACCATTACATCATGTAATCTTCCTCAATGCCGAATTCACACACCATCAGACCCATCAAATAGTAGATCAAACTTCTTCTCCGTGAACATCAGACATTACAGTGTACCAATCACCAACATCAGCTTTCACTGCTCCAACCTCTCTGTCTCAATAGCCTGACATTTATTTGCTGCTGGAGAGTTGTTCATCCTCCTCCTACTTGCTTCAACCCCATCATTGGAATCATTGATGGTCCAAAGGCATTTGTTATACTTAAGGTACATGATCAGTTCAAGTTCAAAGACAAGGGGTGATAGAGAAGGCGTGTGTCAGGTAATACTTTCCCTGCCATGCTCCAGACAAGTCAGCAGTTGCAGCTGACCCCAACACACAATGCATAAGGACTGGATGTAGTTTGACTTCCATATTGCATTGGTTTTTCTCCTTTTGTTCTGCTCCCGCTCCTGATATACGGCCTCAAATTGAGTGTGAGTGACCTTGTCCAGCACTACCTCATCCTGAGAAGAAGGCTCATTGGACTCATTGAGTTTCCAAAGCTCAATTACCCTGGCTTCATCTTCATTCAATGTATCATCATCTCCCTTCTGACCTTTGATGACTGCCGTGCTGAAACCTCTTCAGTCCTCTCAGACAGATCTTTTAGTTCTGATGAATTCTTCTCCATGTCTTAGCAGCCTAGGTTCAAGCAGTGATTTCGACATGCCACATGCATTATATTCAACACACATGCAATTTATGGATTCAAAGCCTCACATGTGATGTCAATGAGGATGCATGTGCAATTTGAGGTCCGAATTCCACCGGCAAGAGCTGCAAAAGGAGGGTGGTTAGTCGCCATTGAAATAATGAGAACCTGGCATCAAAATTAAATGAAACACCCCCTCCATTTAGTGGCATGAAACAATGGATGCCGGCCCCCAACGGCCGTGCCATTGATATCAGACTCACCTGTGATGCCAATGAGGATGCATGTGCGATTTGAGGTCGGCATTTCACCGGCAAGAGCTGCAAAAGGAGGGTGGTGAGTTGCCAATGAAATCGTGAGAATTTTGCATCAGAATTAAATGAAACACCCCCCTCCATTTAGTGGCATGAAACGATGGTGCCATGCACTAATGGCACTTACATTGATATCAGACTCACCTTTGATGTAAATGAGGATGCATATGCGATTTTGGGTCATAATTCCTGGTTGAATGTGATCTTTTTACAGAAGAGCAGTATTGGTGGTAATAAATACTTAGTTTATTTATTGGAGAGCGATGTGCGCCTACAGTGCATCTGAGTGGTTTTGGCGTAGTCTGTGAGCCTGAGACACGGCGGTCTATCCATTGTTGGAATCAGGGGATCGACACACCCTTGCGATAACACCTTCGATGTGGTGCCTAAATAAGTTGAAAAAGCAAACAAAGTTTGCAAAAAAGAAAGGGGAAACCTGTGAAGGGAAACCCTGGCGGGCCAATATGGCTTGGCTGTGTTGTATTCATGTTCCCATCCAATCCCAAATGCCGGCATGTGTAAACCGATGTGCTTAGTGGTAGGTATCTGGGTGGTGCTTAGTATTATAATCTGCCCAGTTCTTGGATTCGGCATCCCAGTAATATCGAAATTGGTTTTGAGATTCGCGGCAACGAAGCCACCAGAATCACATATCCATCATTTTGCTCCGACGAGGAACAAATGTATTGTTGATAACTCCAGCAGCTGTGCAATTGTCAGTCTGGATAGGACTTTTAGGTCGGGGCCAACCGATATCAATGAGTGTCTAGCGATGGGGAATCATTTCTCTTGCGGTGACAAACAGAGCTGCAAGTCTGGATTCAGCAGCTGAAATCATCACGAACGTGATGATTTGGGCTATGGAGAGTATAGCCCCATTGAAGCGAGGGAAAGGGTCATCTTCTGATAGATATATATGAGCCCCTGCCCGACTGTGGGCATTGGTCTCATTGAGGAAACCAGCGTCCGCATGAGCACACAGAATCATGTTGCTTGCTTGATACATGATGCCGTCATTGGGATAGGTTGCCATGTAGTCGAGTAGACAATTTACTGCTATTTCAGTGGCAACAGTGGCTTTGGCTTGGCGTGCAGCAATGGCACTGAGAGCAATGAGTAGTTTGTTGTCTACTGCATGGGCATAGTAGAGAAGTGTTCCAATGATCTCTTGGATGCGTCGTTTGCGGTCATCATCCAGTAGCTCAGAGTGATCCTGCGCAGGAGTGAGTTGTGTCTTGATGCCGTATGTAATAGGTACACACTTGTATGGAGATAGACTCGGTTTGGTAGGGCAAGGATGCTTGAACTTGATGAGCAAGTTTTTGATATATCCATCGACCTGGGTAATCCCATTTGATGTGAATGCCTGCGAACTTGTCCCCGGCTAAGCTGAATTGGACTCCATGATATTTCTTGAGAAGATCTAGGAGATGGTTGAAGTGTTCGATCCTGACATGTTCGACCCCGAAATCGTCCACTAGCAGACAGAATTGAATGGGGCACCATTTATAGTACCCTTCGATGACAAGACGAGTGCAAAGGAGATCGTTTGCAAGGATTCCAGCCTGAGGAAGGCCATAGCAACCCTGGCAGATTTCATAATATATCCAGCCATCACGGTCCCTTCCAGCCAGGTTGTATTCTTCAATGAACTTAGCCGGAATGTCCGAGATTTTGACGAACATATTCAGGATCGGGCATCGGGGTGTCAAGGTAGAAGTTCTTGAGGCCGCAGCACCCTTCCATGAGAGAACAATGTTTAGGAGAATCTTGACTAGCTCAAGCGAGGCCGTGATGGTGCCAATGTCTCCCGGGTAGCAGATCCTGCTAACACCGAAGGTGATCCAGGTATGGTCCGGGTCATCCCTTTCAGGACGGACTTCACAGACGACGAGAGTATGGCAGATTTCCTTTCGCTTGTGCATTGGAATATCTTCGTACTTGATCAGGAAGAAGGTATTGGTACCGTCGACACGTTTTGTGCCGGGCTTGGTGCCGATGCCTTGGCAGAGTCTGCCAAGTTTGTTTGCGTAAGACTTGTCCCAAGTTTCCTTGTACCTGGGTTCACGGCGGAGTTGGCAGTGTTCAAGGAACTCACCTGTTGCTGAGTCAAGCACCAAACATGCGTTGGGGTTGTCCACTTTGTTCAGGGCCTCACAGAGGTATGCGAATTCTCCAATTTCCTGGGGAGTCAAGGCGAGTGTTTGACAGGTCGGGTGGATTTAGCTGTGGGGATGCGATGATGGGCAAGTGCCGGGGAATGCTGGGTACCCGTGAAGAGAACAAGGGGCTCTGCAGGTGCACAAGATCGGGTCCGGTGAGCAATGGGAATTCATACAGGCAAGTCAGGTGGTGACACGTCAGGGAGCCGTGTGGGAACAATCATCACCCTTGGAGATGGCTCCGTTGGCACCCTTGGAGAAGAGGAGTCCTCAAAGGTGATGCGATATGGGGTTGCTTGGAAGTTCTTTGGCTTTGCAGCTGTTGTCAGTATCCGGCTCGTTGACAAAAAATTCGTTGGGCTTGGTGGTAGGGTTCGCTGTGGAGAAGCCGGTGGGGGGGTCCTCCGATGAGATGCCGGGGTAGTCACCCTTGGAGGTTCTGGGCTTTCCATCCTTGGAAGCCCTGGGGCAATGATCTGAGTTGCCCTGAGGTGGGGCAGGGTGAGGAGACGCCAAGATTCGATGAGGTCGCGTCGAGCTGGGAGATACTTGTGGGCAGTGATGCACCGGAGATGGCACCGGCAACAACCTGCAATCCATGGACAATCTTGTCTTCTGGAGTCTGCGAGGGGACCCTGATGTAGGAGTGCCTGAATTCAACCGTGTCTGAGATGACTTGGCTTTTGGTGT
>JALLBA010001261.1:0-15927 GCA_036939675.1 Cyclostephanos invisitatus
GCCCCCCCCCCCCCCCCCCCCTCCCCCCAACCCATCGGAGTGAAAAAACGGCGATCCTCGGAACGCATGCCATGCCATGCCATGTCCCATCGAGAAAAATGGCGGGCGCGGGGCGGGGACGTCCATTCGACGTATCCACATGTGCGTCGACCTCGCGAATGTGAGCCTCGTGCTCGCGATCGACAATGCAACTATATCATATCAGTTACAAGAAGGATAAAATATTCAAAACAATATCATCGTTCAAGCCAAGCCGTCGTGGAAACAACATTGGTCCTTCGTTCAACAAATTTTCATAGATGGTAATCTTGGTGCCGATGGTATCAAAGTGATGATCGTCATCGTCGGAACTGTCGTTGGCGGGGGAAGAAATGGTAGGTATGTCCATCAACATACGGTGAATATTGACCTGCCACCCACTTACTCGGGCAAGATCCTGTAAACGATCCGGAATCCTGTATTCGACCAAGAAGCAATACGTCCTCAAGCACTTTTCATGTAGGCCTCTATCCCACCAGCTTCTCATTGCCTCGCAGGATACGAAATTTTCGATTTGGTTGCAGAACTGTACATGCGTTAGGTTCGAGCATCTTTCGAACGCGCTGTGGTGTATGTACTTGACGGCGGGGGGTATGCAAATGCGTTCGAGCGAATCGCAACTTGAAAATGCATATTCTTCAATCTCCTCCAGCCCCTCGCCGAGTATCACATTCATCATCCCCGTGCAACTGCTGAATGCCCCCCCCTCAATCCTCTTGACGGCGTTGGGTATTATGATGCCTCGTAGCGATGTGCAACCTGAAAATGCATATTCTTCAATCTCCTCCAGCCCCTCGCCGAGAGTCACATCCGTCATCCCCGTGCAATCATTGAATGCCCCCCCCTCAATCGTCTTGACGGCGTTGGGTATTACGATGCCTCGTAGCGATTCGCAATATATAAATGCCTCCCTCCCAATCTCCTCCAGCCCCTCGTTGAGAATCACAATCCTCAATTGACCACATCCAAAGAATGCCCCCTCCTTAATCGCCCTGGCGGACGAATGGATTTTGACGTGAGTCACATCCCTCGGTACTCTCTCCCCCTCCCGCCCGTAATAAATAAAGTATTCTCCCTCGAACTCGTACTTCTGCCGCCTCCAGCACGCGTAGGCCGAGGCGGCGCCGTTACAATTAAGGAATGCCTCGTGATGAATCCACTCGACGGCATTGGGTATTACGATGCCTCGTAGCGATGTGCAATCTGCAAATGCCTCCTTCCCAATCTCCTCCAGCCCGTCGTTGAGAATCACAATCCTCAATTCACTGCGATACCGAAATGCATAATCCCTAATCGCCCTGACGGACGAATGGATTATGACGCGAGTCACATTCCCTGGTGCATATTCGTCGTCCCGCCCATAATAGATATAGTAATCCCGCCGCCACCAGCGCGCGATGGCCGAGGCGGCGTCGGCTAATCGCATCTTTTGGGATGATCTCGAGACGGACGCTTTATATTAACGATATTAGCTGACGATTTGTGTTGGTATATTCCTTGGACAATGATGATGTGGTGGTGGTTTGGTGTGATCGGCGTTGTGAGATGGTGCTGTGCGCTGCTCTCGCTGCTGCTGCCATGCCCCTCACACTTTCAAGTGAAGGAGCGAGTTCTCACATGATGTGGCCGAGGCTTACAGCTCCGGAACATTATTTTTTTGCACTTCGCTGAAAACACACTTTTCGTTCCTCTCGAGGCTTGCTACAGGTTGCAAAAACTGCTCTTTCGCAAAAACTGCTTGCCGAGCTCCTCTCCCCCACAACCACAACCCACACACAAAAAAAATGTCAGCGGGGTAGGGAGAAATTACTTGGAATTGATTGCACTCAGATCGCAATTAATTGGAATTGCATCAGAGGTAAATACCTGGAATTGCAATTCCTCGGAATTGCAAAGTAAGGAATTGCAATCCCTGACAATAATTGCCTAACTATTTGACTTGTTCTAGACAATTTTCACTACACACACATCACTGTTGTATTCAACTCTTCGTCCTCAATAGCATTAGCTATACCTACCCCATCTTCCTCACTGTTGTCACCATCTTTCGCCAGGTCCAATTTCATTTGCAGACGCTCATCCTTCTGGTCAGCCCTGACCTCTGCCGATGCATACATAACCGTTCTCTCATCCCAGAGTATGCGATTCATGCGTAGGAACAAGATGGCTTCAAATACATTAGGGGACATAATTGACCGGGTAGTAGTCAGAGTGTACCTGGCCATTGACCACAAGCGCTCCACTTCTGCAGCACTGCCTATGACATGGTCTAAACATGTGTCGTCATTTGTGTTAAGTCCATCATTATCACCAGCCTTCCTTTTTTCACCAATATTGCGTCCTTTTAGTTGTAACAAACGATCAGCAAGTGATACAGTTGCAGTACCATTTGATTGTACCCTTGCTGCAGGGTTCTCTAACCACTTGTCAATTGCTTGTTTCTCAGCCACTGATAGGGTGTATCCCTGCCTCTTCTGCAATTTGCACACTGCATTTGCAAATGTCCGAGCTGGCCGCTTTAAGGAATCAGCTGGAATGTATACTTTCCCAAACGAATTTCTATACCAAGGACTTGCACCATTAGATCTACCTTCCTCTGCCGTTAGTATCAATACATCCTGGAGGTCACGGCATCTATACAAGGGTAACAATTGCTGTTGCAACGATATAGCCACAGTATTTATGTCACTCAGCATGGCAGTTGTATTCTTCACCTCTCTTTTGAAGGCATAGCTGGGTGGAGGCATGGCAATAGTTGCATCATCGTTGGTACTTGCAAGCTCGCAGTCAGCCTCGATCTTATTCCACTTATTCATCATGTTGTACCCACTTGCCCACCTAGTCTCATTGCCAATGGTGGGTGCTAGATCTGTAGATTGTCGAAGAATGGCACGATTCTTATTTGTCTTGAGATCTAACATAGTCTTGTGAATTATCTTGCATACTGTGCCAGGTCCAAAATTACGGGTGACTGTGGCAATGTCATTGTCATCGGTTGTAGTATCTTTCATCCATAACTTGAGCTCGTTATTCAACAGGTGATTCTCACAATTAATGTGTGGAACGCCAAGAAGTTTGGCCAATTTTAAGTTCACACTTGCACTGTCTGCCGTTTGATTTGTGATCCACTTCTTTGGGTGTTCAATCCCATAAAAGTTAGTAAGTAAATCAATAATGTGATCGTAGTGCGCTTTAGCAGTAAATTCAACCGCTTCTTCAACCTCAACCTCATCTGCAGTCATTGGCAAAAAACCATCACTATTGTCACCTTCCTTCACCGGTGTGTGGAGGGGAGCAACAGATAGAAGAGATATCACTGGCTTTGTGACTGCGGTCATAACTCCATCAACCAAAATATGACGTGTTGCCATGTATGTGGTAAACAAGGCAAAGTAATGAGCCCCAAACTTGCTCCATGCATCATGGTCAAGGGATCCCTTCTTGGCTACCCTCATCTCGGCTGCCAAGATTTTTTCAACAGCACATGTCATAGCAATTATCACTGCCCGTACTGTCTTGGTAGTGAAGATATTGGTTTGTTTTAGTCTCTTCCGGTACAATTCGTTTTCTACCGAACTTAATCCCCAATTCGCCATTACAATCATCTCCACCCATTTGAACAATTCGTGATCTCTTTTGCTTAAAAGCCGACAAGATTGTGATGGCATTGAGGCTCCAACAGAGGGATGCATGTATTTCCCCAAAAGTGCCTGCTTCTTCAAGCCCACCTGCGACTCCCAATATGCATCAAGCATTAGTTGGATATCATTACCAAAAACGCATGACAAAATATGCTTCTGTGGTGTAGAAAATCCTGTCTTGTCTTGAAACTTAATCCTCCCTCTATCTGTGTGCCCCGCTGTCAAAATGGAACATGCATCCATTCTTGGGCACCTTCTAATCTGATATGTAACCATAGTGTTGTTTCCAGATGGATTTGGATGAGTTGACTTCTCAATTAATGGGCAAAGAGCCAAGACAATTTTCTTTGCATCAGGTTGCTTCTTGGATTTATTAGCATTCTTCAAAGACAACGCTGCATCAGATATAGAATACATTGGTAGGATAGATGGCGCAGCCGAGGGTAGGATGATGGTACCAAGAGAGTCTATCGTTGTCCGGCGCTCGTAGTAAAATATGGTGTCAATATGTGTGTCAATATATTCCTTTGCAACGCAAAGGAGTGCAAAGAATGTAAGAGGGGATTGTGCCAAAAGAGTTTTCCTCGATGTGATGGAGGAACGGCCAAAAAGAGTTTTCCCTTGATGTGGGACACACGTGCGTGCATAAAGGGAATAAAATCATACTATAATAAAAATTCGTTGTGGCATTAAACAACTAAAAAACATCAAAAACGATGCAACAATCAACAAAAAACGATCAGCATCGACGGACGAGAGATGGAATGGGACGAGAACGACGGGGGGCGCAGGGGGAGCGCGATGATTCGATCATTTTGGGGGCAATCAAGTTGGGGGGGGGGAAACCGTGAGGGTTTTGCCTAAATCGCAAAATCCATGCTCGATGCGTAGGAGGACGCACGTGCGTGCGTAAAGGGAATAAAATCGTAATAAAAATTCGTTGTGGCATTAAACGGCTAAAAAACGTTGAAAACAATGCAACAATCAACAAAAAACGATCGGCATCAACGGACGAGAGATGGAATGGGACGAGAACGACGGGGGACGCAGGGGGAGCGCAACGATTCGATCGTTTTGTGGGCAATCAAGTTGGGGGGGGGGAAACCTAGGTAAAATTGATCAATTTATTAAATTATTTTTTTTCTTGGCCAATTTCCAAAATTAAATAAAATCCATCGACCAATCCATCGATCACCCCATCGCGGAAGTGCTACCGGGAGGGTTTTGCCTAAATCGCAAAATCCATGGTGCTCCTGGCAAACCGCGCCACCATGGTTGTGTTCTATTTTATTTAGATGTGGAGTTTTTTGGGGGTTGTGTGACGTATCCTACGGTATACTTATCTATCATATCATATTCTACGTACTTTAGGATATCAAGAATTGCAATTCTTAGGAATTGCAAATCAGTCCCGGAATTGCAATTCCACAGAATTGCAAACCTTGGAATTGCAATCCCAAAAATACTTTCCCGCCAAATTCCTTCCAATTCCAATTAATTTCTCCCTACCCCTGCCGTGCTCCTCCGGACCCTATGCCGTCGCTGGACAAATCTCCATCACCCCTTGGGGGACGCCAACGAAACTCAAGGGCGACCCAGATCTACCCCTCCTTGATGCTCCCAGCGAAGCGATTTGTGTGATTCGCTCTACTTTCTATGAAATGAGCACACTTCTACATCGCAGCGAATTTATCTAGTATGTTTTTATCATCATCTTTGTATCTTCTTCAATTGGAGCTGGCGATGACCATTAAATTGGTGTAGTCTGTTTTGGTGGGCGCGCGAATTCAAATTATTTCTTTGTGGGGAGAAAAATTCAAACACTGCTCCATTTAAACAGTAGATGACAACGATCAATAGATAGAGTAAATCATGCAACAATCAAATTCATTCATTGTCATAATTGTTGGAGGAGACTCGCTGCCAAATAAAAATACAATCCACACATACCGTTTACTCAGTTCCGGAGTATGTCACGGCAGCTTGCTTATGGACGTACTCGTGGTGGGGGGGTGGGTAGTGCATTTGACCACCTGCAGTCCATCGTGTCATCTCACAGTTCTAGCAAGTTGGCCTCCAATTGCTCCATTCAAACAAAGACTGATGCTAAATTCGAAGCAACAGCGCATCTTTTGCTGACCGCTTCACGGCTGTTAAGTGCTGCCAATGTGTTGGATGAATATGTCAAAGTTATTTCCAGTGATGAGTCCAGCCGCTCCTTGATTAATAAAAAGTCCCAGCACATGAAGAGATATGTTGTGCCCATGATTATGTATGCTGCCAACTCTGTTATGGAAATCAGCAAAAGCATTGCACCCATTCCCTCAGTGAATTATGTCCACCGTAGAATGGAAGCCAAAAGGAAGAGTGAAGTTGTTGATGTGAGCAGCAACAGTCGTATTAGTCCGGACTTGCAACTAGTTTGTGATTACGTTGCCCACGAAGATAGGAAAAAGAGAGGTGACACCCATGAAATTACTCCTCCAAAGAAGAAGCTCAGGGTACCATCACGTCATGATCGACGTCGGTCATCCAATGATATTATTCTACCACTCCCTGCTAATGGTCATGAGTATCGGAAGCCAGAGGTGGCAATGATATTGTCTGCATACACAATGAGAACTAAGGAAATGGCATCTGTCATGAACAAGATGATCGATTTGAAGTATGTGCCTTGTGGAATCCATACTCTTCGTCGCCTATCAGCTATTGCTAGAAACGGTGAGCAACCAGTTCTCGACACTGATTGGATTTCCCCTGTTGGCGGCCGTCTTCCTATTGCAAGTCTTGATGAAATTAAAACTATTGCTAGTAGAATGGAAAGCCAATCAGGACGTGTTTGGTCTGATTCCGACATCTTAAGTGCTTTATCTGATAATCACATGAAAAAGATTGAAGCTTCTGGTTTTGTTTCATTGACACAACCTGAGTTTTCGGAATCATCCAAAAGGAACTATATGGCACTGCTCTCGAATCAGGGAAATATTTCTATTTCCACAAGTTGCTCACAGAAGACAACAACAAGGTTTGCTGCAGAGAACTCGCTTCGTGCCTCAATCAACAACCTTGCACTCATTGGCAGCACACATTTCATTCCAATATCAAGTGATGATTGCAACCTTCAAGAAGAAATAAAGTCTCTGCCTGAACATACGAAAATGTTACTGAATTGTGTTTCTGATGCTTTGGGCACATCAGTGTTCCCACTTCTTCCTGAGTTGATCGTTTCAACCGATGACACAACAGAGTATATATTCGAAGGAACCTGTGAGGGGAAACCAAATTTTGTTCTTGCAACAAAGTCATCGATAATGAAACGAGGAACAAATGCATTGTATCGAGTGCAAGATTGCAAGTCAATGAATGGGATGAGAGTGAAACTCACATTTACGTTCACAGCTATGGGCAATTGCTTTCCATTAGTGGTGACTGTGACAGGACTAACCGAATGGGAAATGTCTGGAAAAGATTTTGTTCACGTTGAGATTCCAGGACTTTGCATCGGAGGAGGAGGTGTGAGCGTTGACTCAAGCGAACAGTGTGGTCATTTGTTCTTGATGCGTAACACAGAAGGAGCAGAGAAGGCCCGGTTCAAATACTACCAAGAGAAGATACTCATTCCTGGAATAAACCTTCAAAGGAAGAAGTATTGTAACTTTGATATTGCAGCAGGAACTTCAATTCCTGACAAGGCTACTGCCGTTGCCTGGTGTGACGGTGATCTATCCCAGGTGTATTCGGTCACTCAATCAGCTGAGCTCTTTACCGAAAACAAGATCATCGCAAACAAACAGAATGCAGCTCGCTCCGGAGTTGAGCAGCCAGCCGATCTTACACCTGTGTTCAGAATCATCAAGAAGATCCAACCAACACACACGGTTAGGGACATACCAGTTGATAGATGCCCCATGAAACGCTTAATTAGTGACATGTTTCATTCTGAAAATATGTCCTTCCTGACTCTTAAGTCAACAAAGAAGAATGCTCTGATCGATTTCCTTTCTGTCCTCCCAGAGATTTTGACAACAGCATGCTCAAAGGATAACATAAAGCATGGATTCATACAAGCGAAGATCATTGACAAGGAATTCAATAGGTACCCCGTTTTCAACAAGATCCTTGCTACTTGCCGTCAGCAGCCAACTCTTGAAGAATACCGCACAGTCGTAGAAACATTTTCTGTCTTCCTTGACATCATGAATGAGAAGGGACATATTGAAGAAGAGCATTTTGACATATGCGGCATTAGGATGGACAAGGATATCAATGGACAATATGTTTTCAGAACAGCAGGTATTGCACAAGAGAGCTTTCAACGCTCAAAATGTCTCACCCACTTTTACCAAGTCAATATGCGTCTCGAAAGACTTCAAATAATAAAAACAAAAGAAACTGAGAAGAAAGCAACTATGAACATGAAGCACAAAGAGCTGGTTCAAGCAAACAAGAAAGTTGTTGAGGTTATTTGCAGTAAGCTAGTTCGTGATGGTATCATCAACAGTTGCACTGAAGTTGGCGAGGATCACATGAAACTCTGCACGATGAAAATATTCAGTGAGCTAACGAATCCTCAATTGGAGGCGTTCATCTTGGCCCGAGATATCAGTGTCTTAAAAAGTCAGTTACCTGCAAAGGGAAAGCTTAAAGACGCGGAGGATGAAACTGTGAGGAACAGAATTAGGCTCGCTTTCGACTGCAGAACAATGCCAAATAAAATTGAGGGAACGCTTCCCTTTGATCTATCTGATCAAGCAGACGCAAACGTACCCGAGAAGTATAGTTTCCACAAGATCACTCTCACCGACAATACCACAATTCCGCCGTCGACATTACTCAGTGATACTGCATGGGTGACATATGTCATTAGATTACTTGATCTCAATACGACGACTGACACGATGACAGAAGTGTCTACGACTGAGAAAGAGAAAGCGGATTTGCTGTTGGTAAAGTTGTGCGAACGATTCAAGGTTCACGTGAATAATCGGGTTAAACAAGCAGCTAAAAAAAATCACTGGATATTGAGGTTCGCATTCAAGAACCTACCGGTAATCGCTGCGACGATGATTCTCTCGAAGCACTTAAAGCTAGACCTAAAGTGTCTTGGCGAATCTGAATGCTTACTGAATAGTAACGCAAATCAGTTTATACCTTGTCTCGCATTTCCTAGGCGGGAGGGAGCATACCTATACTTTAATGTTAACAGAGGTGTATTTATCAGAAGTGGAAAGGTGGTGAGACGTGGCTTTCAGTCAAGACATGACGAGCATCTTGCGGCAAGCAAGGAGGAGAAGTCTTCCAGTCACTTCTATTTCATGTATCCTTCGAAAGAAGGAAAGAGAAAAGAGAAACGAGACAAGTTAGGGTGCTTCGAGCATCTTACCCAACTCATCGGAGCGTGTTTTGATCCTACGTCGGAACCTGCAATGCAAGTAATTAAGAATTACAACGAAGGTGGATTGTTACTCATGAGTAAGGACGATGAACGTCGAATCAAATCATGCCTAAAGAAGGAGTTAACGGCGGTGCAAAAGTTCCAAGAAGTAATTGCTTACCTATTTGAATTTGGCTACAATCTCGCCCTGAGTCCGGACAACAACGTATCCCGCAGTCCCGGATTTGAGTCGATACTCGGGATCTTCGGAGGATAGAGAAACAATACCAAATAAAAACATACTAACCATAAGTTGATTGTTGAATAGCCAATAAAAAGTAGTCCCAATTTGCACCAGAAGAGTGCCGAAAAAAAAAACGCAAGGGATTACCCCCTTCGGAAGAAAATCATAAATTTTACCCATGAGCAGGCATCGTCTTCCCTTGGCCTCCCACAAAAAGTATCCCCATGCGGCACCGTTCAATGGCTTGAACCGGGGGACGACTTCAGCAGAGGATGCTGTATCGTATGGCCGGATTCGAGACCACTAACGAAGCTACATGGTTCACCCCTTGTCAGTGCCACTCCCTTGTGTTGGTCAACGCCCGCGACGGTCGATCTTGTACGATTGCCAGAGTGCCGAACCTACCCTTCACCGACCAGTCCTCGACGAGGTCGTCCATCGCCGCGTGCCAATCGAGCCGCAGCATGTTGGCTGTGATGTGGGGAGGGAATAATACGATGGCGGTTGGGAACGGATGAGATGCAAACGAATCATATCTGCACATGCATTCATTTTTCGACCGCCCCCCCGCGGTCACGCACCCTCGATAGCAGCGAAGTGGTGATTGGCGCTCCGATCGGAGCAAACACGCAGGAGCTTCGAATGGGGCGACCTCCCCCCCCCCTCTCACCCGGAGAAGACGACGAGGAGGACAGCTGAGAAGGCGGAGTCGTGGTGATGGTCGTCGCTCAACCTCCAGGGAAGATTCAACGTCACAGAGGTGGGCAGCGATGGCGGAGGTGGGTGAGGGTGACATCACAGGCGGCGGCGGCAACGGGTGGCTTTGGCTCAGCACTGTGGCGTGGACTTGGATATCCAACAATGCACACGAACGCATCACCTTTTTCATGTGCCACCTTTTTCATGCGCGAGCGCCACAGCAACACACGTCACAACATACTGTGACGCCACGATGGGAGGCCGTGGCACAGCGTGCGGCGCGCGGCTGCTAATCAATGAGGGAGTGCGAGTGCGCGCGCAGTCTTTGAGCCAATCACGCTGATAAGATTGAGCTGGGCGATGAGATAATAATAATAATACTATTCCTTCGTACATAGATGTGGCGCAAAGTTCCACGTGCAGATACTGCTCGCGAGCAGTTTTTGCGACCTGTAGCTTGCAGTGGAACATTTTTTGTAGTACATTTTTGTGTCTATGAGCGTAGGAATTGGTTTCGCCCTAGCTTCTCTTCATTGTCTGCATTGCCGGCGTCAGTGGTTCTTTTAATAGACGCCGGCGGCCATCATATGCCCACCTTGCGGTCCCCTCCCACCCCCTCAAAGATCTGGCACTGCCCTGATTGCACGTACGCAAACTGGGGGGGGGGCTATTTGCGACTTGTGTGGCACGGCTCGTCCTACTAGTTGGCGGCCAGCGCTGTCGACTCGAGCCCAGCCTCCTCCTCCGCCGCCGGTTGTTGGCGTTCCCGTCGACTAACGCGCAGCTATGCAGGACCCTTCTGCCGCAGCAGCTGCTAGTCGTAGGGCCAGCGGGAAGTATGCTCGTGCTGGCCAAAAACGCGCCCAAGGTGGGGCAAAGGTCGTCTCTGCGGTTGGTCAGCAGAATCGACCGCCTCGCCCTCCTTCTGAAGCGTCCTTGTCAGAGAAGCATGCTGCCGACCGTGCCCGCCTTCTTGCGGGTGTTGCCAAGAAGGTCGCTGGATCCAAGTCAGCAGCTAAGAGGGTGGGGGGTGGTGCAGCAGCTCCTGTTGCTGCATCCACTCCAACTCAACTCTCTCGTTCTGAGAGGTACGAGATTCGGAGCGCCGAGAGGGATCAAGCTCAAGCCAGCGGTGAGCGTGCTGCCAAGGCGGCTCGCATACTTGCTTCCGCCAAGGCTGGTCAGCCAGGCCCCGTTGAGAAGCAGCTGTCCTTTGAGCTGTCCTCTTCCTCCTCTACGTCGCCTACGAACACTTTCGCTGTTGATGTGCCCAGGGAGTTAGTTCGACATCAGAAGGATGCGGGTGTCGATGTCTTGTCCGAGGAAGGTGTCGGCATGGTCAGTCCTCCGTTTTTCTGTGCCGCTTCGATCACCTTTTGTCGTTGCCCTTGTGAATCGGGTGTTGACTTGTTGATGTGTGTCAACTGTGGCCTTCACGCCCATGAGATGTGCACGGAGGTTTTGCCATTCGCCGTTCCACCAGATCTAGATCCGTTGTCACTTTCGATTACCATCTCCTCTTCTGACTTGGACAGCGGTGGATTGAATCGGTACAGTCGGCTATCGGGTGAGGAGAGGATGAAGGCTGTCATCTGTGTTCTTTGCAACAACAGGTTGAAGGCGCTAAAGCAGCACGGAGGAGGTGTGGTACCGCGAGCGCCAGCAAGCAAGCCCACCCACAAGAAGCGGGTGAAGGTATGCGCCTGAATCCTACAGGAGCTACGTCGTCTGGCTGCTTTTCAGTGCCAGATGTTCGTGTTTACTAATATCGAGAAAACTGGCAAGCAACAGCGCGATGCGATGGTTCGCGAGCAGTTTTATGGTTGTGATGCAAAAAATATTAAGGGTGTATGCCAGCAGATTGTTGACGCGGACAACGCGTTCAAGTTTCTATACGATGTGGTGGAGGGAGAGAACGGCGTCGAGTATGTCCTTGAGCCCCTGTTCCGTGGCAAGCAAGCAACCTGTGCTTTCGTTGCTGGTGTCGACATAACTGTAGCAATGATTGGCTGCTACAAGAGGGCGAACGGACCATGGTCCATCATGCACGGTGGTCGACCATTTCCGATGAGACACATAGCAAGGAATCCAATACATTTCTGCAAAAGAGCAAAAAACGTCCCGGTCTCCGCCGGTACGTTTTGTGAAAAAAGCTGAAAAAAGCGAAATTTGCCAATACCTAGCCAAAAAATTGCCAAGCAGTACAAGCCTACATACAACGAAAAAAAGCAAAAAAACGTTCCGGAGCTGTAAGCCTCGGCCTGAGAGAAAAAAAGAACAAGAAGCCTTTCTTGCATGATGAGCTTACTACGAATCTATTAATTTCTGCTACTATTATTCTATTAGAATTCATTTTCGGCACAAAGTCCACATGTTCCCACGTAGACGCTGCTTCTAATAGAATTGAAGCAGAAACTGCATTCTATTAATAGAATAGAAGCAGAAAGATACACAATGCAGAATGACAAGACCACATTTAATGATGCAAGATGAAGGATACATTCCAATTAATGTGAATGATAGGGGTGAATGTATTCCATTTGGCTTGGTGGATGCAGGTCACCATCTGGACGATGTGCCTAGGGCTGCGCAAAGAAATAGGAGCACGGAAGATTATGTTATCGGAGGAGTGAATCGACCACGTGAATCATTGCTACTCAGGGTAGTAGAATCACAGAAAACTCGACCGCACACTAATCTTATTAAGCATAAGTAAATAATCAATCGTAAACACTCTCAGAAACTCAACCGCACACAAATATTATTAAACATAAGTAAATAATCAATCGGAAACACTATTCCATTCCAATACCCCCTACATGTACATAGAATCAATATCGTCATAGTTACAGTGCGGCGGTGATGAGTGTAGTAGATTACTTTGTGGTGGGGAGGCAATCATGTTGTTCAACTCTGATTTAAGCTTTGTGAGTTCTGCTGCAATCACTGTCATCTGCTCCTCCAACTTTTCCTTCTTCCGTGGGGGGGGTCATCAATTAATGCCATATCCAATGCCCGATGCTCACTCTCCAGGGATAATATATTGGTCCGAAGCGTTGCACTCATATCCATCCTAGAAGAAATAATATTGCCCTGAGCTAGCCGCTGTAATCCTAAAGAGAAAGACGCATTGCTACCAACTGAATCAGTGTGGGGTTTCCTGCAAGAGTGTTTGGATTACTTTGTAGATGAAGATGAGTCCTTGTTCCTAGTGGATTTCCATGAAGAGGCTTCTATTGATGGAAAAGTCGATCTCATCAACATTGCTGTCAACATCTTCACCATAACTGTTGATTGCTGATGGCACACCCTTACCACCATTCTTTGATGATATCTTGCTGCTGAGTACACTGAAAGAAGTTGATACTTATTGAGCATTTCCCAGAAGTACAAAAGATAAGGTTGATTAGTACCAAGAAAAGTGGCCCTTGTGTGAAGAGCACCACGACAGCGATTTGTTAACTGCCCAAATTCGTGGTCAACTAACCCGTCACCATCGTAAATCACATCTATACCGCCATCCGCCATCTCCCTGTCCACTGCGCTCCCAATTCCTAGTAATTAAATGCTGAAGAAGAATGTTCATTGTCAAGATCTTCTCCTGTACTTTGTCTGGAGTAGTGAGTGAAAGTAAAGCAACTTTATGGTGAGAAATTTTTATCGGGCAAGGAGACTCAGAATGCAGCTCCTCAATACCTCGGTTTCTGGTTCAAATTTGATATCGTTCCATTTATCAGCAACAAACTCCCAGACAGTCCTTGACCTTTTCTCAAGGCTCTTCTGGTTATCAAGTACGATGCGTTCATTTGATATGTTGTTTCTCTTTGTATACGCATGCCTGATCTTGTCTGAATCAACAAGAGCCATAATGAGGCGGAGCATTGGGATCGGACCATACCATGCTCCTATCTGACTCCTTGGCCTCTGCCCTTGCTTTGGCATTCTATTCAGCCGCTGCTCGACGAATGCAAACAGTATCTTTCAGAAAATTTACGTCAATGGTATCAGTAACAGGATTGTCATCTAACCATTTGAGCAGTTTCTTTTTGTCCCAGTTTTTGGGTTGAGGCAAGCATTTCATATCTGGTCGGTCTGATAGGTCTTGACTAACATATCGACAAAGAACCTCCTCAGCCAAATCATCTCTCTGCGGTTTTGATGTAGTGGAAACATGACAGGTCCATGGCTCCGCATCCAAATCAATAAGAGCAGCACCGTTGTCATCCTTGATACTTATGGTAGTAAGAATGGTGAGGGACTTGATGCTGCTATTCTTTTCAAGGAAAGCGGACTCAGCCTTTTTGCGGGGCGGCGCCTCGATGGTTGCCATGCTGGTTGACGTGCCTGCAACTTCGGGGTTTGTGGGGAGGGCCTGCAAGAGGGGTGTGGAGCTGGTTGATGCACTTCCAGTGTCTGGGTCAGTCGTGACAGCCATGGTTTTTCGATGTGATGGGGGAACAGTTCTACTTTTTGTCTGGTGGGAAAGGTTCGATTGGGCAGGTTTGATTGGACCGCTGGACACTGCTGCACTGGCCAGACGCCCAATCAAACTTTTTAGGGTGGGAAAGGTTAGATTTCTCTCGCGGGAAAGGTTAGATTCGAGATTCTAGGTTGCTGATTACTGCAGTAATTTCAGGAATACTGAGTTTTCCTGTTACTGTGACCCTTTTTTGACAGTATCCATGATTACTGTTTCTCCGTAACCAGGTTCAGTAATGTGACAGTAATCCTGTACATATGAGGGGTGTATAGGACTGGCGTAGGAATTAAAGTTCAACCAGAGCTCAAAAACATCATCATCGTTTATGCACCCGCCACTGATAATAGAGAAGGGAGAAGATGATATTTTGGATTGGGGCCACGATGGCATGCAGGGGACAAACTATTCTCCCCTTGGCATCATCGTACAATTTCCCGTGAGGGGCACAAGCTTGTTTGCATCTCTTCATTGTGACCTTCTTCCCACAAGGCCACAAGGGCGCGACGCTCAAGCATGAGTGCATCACTTTGTATGACGAGTCGAGCCAACAACTTTCCAGCGTGCATGTGCAAAAACGCCACGGCTTATTTTTGTTGGACACCAGCTAGCAGCCACAGAACTGCAGAGGGGTGAGAAATCTCCCCCCCACCCTTGTCTCCCACGAGGGCGCGATGCTTGAGCGTGCGTGCACCACTTTGTCAAGCAAACAATGCTCCAGCGTGCGTGTGCAAAAACGCCACGGCTTATTTCCATCGGACACCAGCTAGCAGCCACAGAACAGCAGCAGGGAGAGAAATCTCCCCCCCACCCTCTCCCAGCTCCTCCCCCTTCCTTCGGCAGTATAACCAGCACCAGCAAGATGAGTCAGGGCGATTTTGGAGACAATGATGATGTTGATGATGCTTTTTTGGCGGAACTGATGAGCACGGATATTGATGTGGGAGGAGGCAATGAAGAGGATGGGGCGGCGGCGGCGGCGTGCACTCTTCCTGTCCTAGGTAACATTTGGGAGTGTCCTATGCTCAGAAAGTTCGTTACAACGGACGATAGTGGGAAAGAGTTTACTGGGTGGAGCTGTGGGTGGTGTATGCAGCGCGATGACGTACCGTTTTGGGGAGTGAATGCAAGCAAGGCGCTGTGGCATGTATTGAAGGAGGCCGGCCACGACATTAGGCCCTGTCGAGGCCATATTCCACACAATAAGCTTGCTCAGTACCGACAATTGGCCAACTCAAAAGCTCAGGCAAAGGACTTGCGTGTGCGCAAAAATTCTACTCTGACAACAACCATCGGAGACCTGCAGGATCGAGCTGCGATGTCAATGACGGTGGCGGGGCGGGCATTGGAGTTAGTTCATTGTTTCTATTGTTTCGTGTTGCTCTCGTCTGTCACATCTTGCTTACATTCTTCTTGCCTTCAGTAATAATTATTTCTTGCGAACAGATGAAGT
>JALLBA010001262.1:0-11722 GCA_036939675.1 Cyclostephanos invisitatus
ATTTTTATTTTTATAACTACTTCACATGGTCGCCATGGAAACGATCGAATCGTGCCCCCCCCCATGCTCCCCACCGCTCGCACATCATGTTTCATACCCCCCCCGTTGAACGCGCTCGTTTTTTGTTGATTGTTGCATCTTTATCTCCCGTTTGATGGCCATTTAAGGCCATGAAATAATAAAATTTTATTTGATTTGTCACTTATGCCATCGCCCCAAACGATGATAAAACGCCCCCCCCATGCGTTCCACCGTGGGCCCGCACCCTACCCGGTACCCCCCTCCATCGCGAACGCTATCTTTTGGTTGGTTGTTGCTTAAAAATAAAAAATGGCGGCGACCTAAGGCCTCGGCCCAGTCAATCTATATTTTTTTCGATGGGTCGCCTTTTTGCACCCAAAGCAGCCCCCCCTGTGCGATTTACAGCGAATCGCGCATACCCGCCACCGCCCATAGCATGGAATTCATGCGCGTCGTGCGGGGTTGGGCGTTTGCCAGTGATGAGCGGTCGCAGAGGCGGCGGCGGACATCAACCGGGTTAGAAAAAAATTCGCTTTAATTCATCGATAAAAAATACGATAGAACTCACCCCTCGATGCAAGTTAAAAAAAACCGTGCATCTCAAGTGTCTCCCACGATGTGGCGAGCACGCTTGTCACACCGGAACGGGTGACGGACTGCCATGAACGCCGGCAAAGGCCGTGGCAGGCGTGATCGAAGCCATCGGCGGGGATGATGACGTCGATCGTCGTCGTCGTCATGGTGGTCGTCATCGCCGCGTCATCAACCCGGCAGCAGTGACGATGATGGCGGCGGCGACGACGATGGCAAGGATGGCGGCACAAGCAAAAGGGATGGCGACGACGATAACGACGTACGACGAGGTGATCGCGGCCTTAGGCCAAAGATTTATCATTTGTTGATACATTTTTTTGTGGTATTTTTGGAGTCCTACCTTACGATATTATGTTTCGATCTTGTCAATATTTTTGCATCTACTTGTGCCGTCACGGGTTGAATTTTTTGTTAGGTCACGCTAGTTAAGTGGGTTGCACAAATATGCATTTTATCTTACTTCCCTGTGCAACTGACGTATCAGTGATACCTCGGTCAAAACTGAGGTATGTACAAAAAATTCTCAAGGGGATATAGATTCCACGTGTATGTAGACAAAAGGTATTCGATTTTATCTAGTTGAAGTTAGGACCCAAATTTTGGAAATACTACTCTGGAAGAATTACGTACATAACCCGACGATAATACCGTACATAAATACATACGTAAAAGTACGTGTTTCTACGTAAAAACGTTTGTGGACAGGATCGCGACAATAAACCCTCAGGTTTATGAAGCGTGATGAAGATTCGTTCGAAACAGGAACAAATAAAATAGAAGACGCTTATTATCGGAAAGAGAAATCAAGTCCAATAAGGAATGAGAAGCGAGTCAAAACTAATACTCTATTATATCTGATAATATATTGAATACTCCTGATGCATTTTTTTGTTGCGACACGAGGCCTCGAACAAAAACATGACTGCTCACGACCACAAAAAAACATCAAGGCTATGGTACTGTCGTTTCTCTGCGTTTTCCTCTCTTCGATGTGTGCACCACCAAAATACAGGTAAAAGAAACATTTTAGGAGTTGAAAAAAGAGTTTAGTAAATAATATTTTAGAGGGACACGGAACTGGGGTATGTTTCAACCATAGCGATGGATGATATGTCGAGCACCTATCAAACTTGTCTGTCGGACCTTACCGCATCGTCTATTGATGGGATCACAACGCCAACGACCGACGCGCTACTACAATGCATATCCAATACATTCGATGCCGCCAAGACCGGTACCGACAATTCCATTAATACATTCTACCTCCTCTATGCCGCATCCCTCGTATTTTTCATGCAAAACGGCTTCGCCATGATCTCCGCGGGCTGTGTCCGCATAAATAACGTCCAGAATACCCTCCTAAAAAATTTACTAGATGCATGCGGCGCCGCGTTCGGATGGTACACGGTGGGTTACGCCTTCGCGTACGGGCGCGATCTCAACGAGACGGCGACGACCTTCGTCGGTAATAATAATTTTTTCATGATGGGGGTCGAGAATGATTCCTTCTGGCTATTCCAGCTCGCATTCGCCGCCACCTCGGCGACGATTGTCGCTGGGACGTTGGCCGAGAGATGTCAAATGACCGCCTATCTCGCGTACTCGATCGTTCTCAGTGCGTTCGTTTATCCCGTGGTGGTACATGCGATATGGAGTCCGACCGGATTTTTGAATCCCTCTAACTTGAAACCCCTCTTTGGCTCGGGGATGATTGATTTTGCTGGTGGCGCCGTCGTGCATATTACGGGGGGGACGACCGCGTTGATTGCCGCGATAGTATTGGGACCGAGGACAATGAGGTTTTATGATTTGAAGGGGAGACTGTTGGATCAACCGACGGTGATGCCCGGCCATTCGTTAGCTTTGCAGTGTTTAGGGGTGAGTATATATTATATTCGATGCCCGATGACTTGTTTTGTCTTTTGCTTTCGCAATTCGTTGGTTACAATTTTCACGTCAAGAGTTGTGAAAGTGCTACTGTTTTGACTGACATCATTACTCTACTCATTATTTATCTTAAACCATTGAGTAGACATTCATCTTATGGTTTAGCTGGTACGGCTTTAATTCTGGATCCATCATATACATCACAGTTGATGATAACTACCTCGTAGCGTCACATGCGGCCATCAACACTACCTTAGCTGCTTCTGCCGGATGTGTCATGACTCTGTGTCTCTCCACCTACATCGCTGAACGCATGACGGGCGAAGTGTCGTTTAATTTGCAATACACTATGAATGGCTGCTTGTCGGGACTGGTGGCAATAACACCGGCATGTTCGGTCGTGGATACCTGGGCGAGTCTTGTTATTGGATCGGTAGCTGGGGCTTTGTATTTGGGAGGTTCGAAGTTGTTGGTGAAGTGGAGAATTGATGATGCCGTCGATGCCATTCCAGTTCATGTGAGTCTTTGCCTGTGTTTGTGTGTCCATGGATGAGCTGGTTATCCAGCGCGCAGTGAGACCTGCGTGTGTCTTTGCTTGGCATTGTTTGAATTATTGTCTAATTTTGTCATATTTGCAATGAACCATGTTCCGAATAGATGACAAGTGGCATATGGGGATGCATCAGCGTCGGTTTATTCGCCGATCCAACATGGGTAAATATAGTATACCACAATTCCACTCATGTGGGCTGGTTCTACAGCTGGGGAAGAGGGTCGGTAGATGCCACGCTACTTGCCTGTCAGCTGGTAGGGATACTTTTTGTGATTGGGTGGGTGATGGTGACCATGATTCCTTTCTTCACTCTGCTGCATTGGTGGGGATTTTTGCGGTGAGCGTTCTGTCTCTACGAGACATTGTTATGGGAGACGGTTTTCAACTGTTCATGACCATTTCTTCTTGTATTTGTTGCTCTAACACACTCATTTCTCATTTCATATCAGTGCCGACCCGCTTGAGGAGATCGTTGGACTTGACATTGGCTACACTGGAGCGGTCTACAAAAAAAGTGAGAACAATGATGACGTGCATGACGAGTACGAAGCCAAAATGCCTGAATATCTGGAAGAATACCAGCATCGAAGAGCGGAAAAAGCTCAAGTTAAAGTCGAGACTCGTAAAGGCATGCTAGCCCCCATCCCCGCAAGTAGCGTTCATAATGCAAGCATGCACGGCAGTAGTTACCATGGGCGAAAGGTTGTGACGGCGATAGAATCATTGGATTGTTCCAGTGATCGTAAGTCTGCCAATCAATATCTGGATGCATCACGTCAAAGCGCAGCAAGTGCCACGAGTGGAAAGTCAGTGCATTCTTTACGTTGACCAGGTTTTGGTTTGTCTTTGGCAGAGTACTGAAACTAATCAGGAATGTGTCTTTTATTTACAATTACGAAATTCAATTCGAAGTTCTAGACATCAAGGATATTGCCTTTAATATTGAAATTATATGAATTCTATCACCCGAAAATAATTGTGCAACATCGTGTCCGTTTCAACAAATACTCCAAATTTGAGTGGCAAGAAAGGCTTCATATCATTCTTCCAGGGAGTTAATAATGCGCGAGAAGTTGTGATACTATGAAACATAAGACAATTATTCTGCTTTGGTGGCAACTTTTTATTGTGAGAAGATTACATGGCTTGATCTGAAAGTAAATCTCAGCTTACAACCACCACCATCAAAACCTACTTTACGTTCTGATCATGTCATATGTTTGAATCGTTTAAACACTATTGTCGTGTTGCTTTTTTCTAATCTGAACACTGCGCAAGATCGTGGTCAAGTTGACGATCGTGCTTCATGGGTGGCATGAGAATAATTTGTTTCACCTTACGCACTCTGATTTGTTGATCCTGGATGGGTGACTGGTTGATAAACATTGGAATGAGAAGACATGAAGTTTCGATTCATGCAATGCAGATGTTGCTCTCATGAAGGACTCATTTAGATATATGAAGAAGGACATCGACTAGAATGAAAATTGCTGAAATTTCGGCAGCACCACTCCCTTGGTCACCTATCAACGCATCAGCTCTCTCCCACCCAATCGCGACATGACACATCGCCAACATAGTAATGATAAACCAGTGTCACAGCCAGCTATCGAGCAGTTATCACGACTTCATCCGTATTATGAGTGCCAGTGTCAACAGCTGGAAATGCCCACATTCACATCCCAATTTTGATAGTAACAAAAAAACTAAAGAGCTGGATCAACTAGTGTCCGACGTTAAGGAATGATTTAAAAAATGAAGTGAATCGAGCAAACACAAGGATATTCTTACTCCGGTACATCTTGTTCGCTTATGATAAGAAAAAGGTTACTATTGGAGAATGGTCGCAATGAACACCAGGTAACATTCTAAGACAGGAGAACCCTACCGTGCAAATGCTATCGAAGTTTCGAGTGAGATTTCGAATTTACAGGGCAAATGCTCCTGTGAAAGCGAAATGAGGCAGCAACAAAGCGTGTTAGAGATGCCACCATGACACACAGGGAGCAACAGAATGCAATGCGGGCGACGCGCAACAGCGCATTATCGTCGCCCTCGAACGGATCGTAAGAAAAGTCTTCGGGCTTTCCCCCCTCGCCCATCCCGAGGCCCACCTCCGAGACCACGGATACGGTATCGCCAATATTAACGACCATGTGCATCCACCTGCGCGGGATGAACATCATTTGTCCAGCGTGTTGGATGCAATCGTGACCGTGGGAGCGAATCTCGTACGCGCGCTCCGGCTCGGGGTACAGCCTGCGTATCCACTCGGCTCCCGCGACGTGCGCGCCGTCGTTCTCCCAGTCCCTCGTTGTGCGAAATTGCAGCGTGTCGTTATTCTTCCGCCGCGCGTGATCCCAGAGTATCCATCGCTTCTTCCCGAAGATGACCACGTTCCACGCCTCTCGGTGATGGTGGAAGGTGAGCCCCTGCAAGTCCGATCCGATGGATATGGCAAGGTGATCCCTCCAACGCTCGCGATCGAGTTTAGATGACCCCCCCCTCGCGGCGGATGACGATCGAGTAATCGATCCCGATTCCATGCCCTTCAGGTAGGCACGGGTGGGCATGGGAAACGGACGACAATCGTCCAACATTTTCCTCGGTATGGCAATTTTACGATCAAAGAAATACTTCGTCGGATCGTACTCGAGCGACTTGACCTCGTACTCGTCACCGAAATTCAACTGCACCCCCGCCCCGACGCACGCGGCCCTTAGGCTACAAGTCAGCCTCCGAGCGTCGACGCTCGCGTCAACCTGCTCGACTTCCGATCCGGGAAGATAAACGCCGCCTTCAAGCCCAACGGGAAGTACCTGGTCAAACCCGACATGAGACGGGGCGAATTGCACCTCGTGTACTGCTCGTCGAATAACAGCGCGGCCTCCGCCCGCCCCCCCCCGAGTATCAAGCTCGAGTGGCGCGATCGTCGAACGAGGACGACCGTGAATACGTACGCGTTGGATTCCGATGCGACGTTCGAGCGCGTCGAGACTGGCAGGGACGGCGATAGGGTTTATTTATTGCAACGTCCGGGCCGTCGTAGGGACTTCTTCTGGTGAGAGCGATGTGGTGTCCGTTGTTATTTTTCGTCGTCGTCGTCGTCGTCCCGTTCGGTTGCGTTTGGCAACGAACGACATATGGACACACCCCTCACACACACCACCACCACCACTTCCACTCAACCGCCGAATGAAAATAAATTAATCCCCACGTGCGCAGGATGCAGGACAAGGATGCCGAAAAGGACGAGGAATTGTGCGTCAAGGTGAACCTGTACATCGGGGACATGTCCGAGGCCGCATCCGCCGCCGGCATCGCATTGCCGGACCCTCTCGACGCCATCGCGTCCGCCTCGTCATCGTCATCGGGGGGGAATAACGACGACGATTTCGGCATGGATAGCGCGGAGCTATTGAGGATGATGCAGGGCGCATTGGGAACGAGGGGGTCCGGAATATCCGGCGTCGACGACGGCGCGAGGCTCGTGTCGGTTCCCGGGAATGCACCGATCCCGACGGCGGGTGCCGGACAGGTCGACTCGTTGGGGAATATACTAGAGAATCTCGGCATACCCGGCGTGGGGAGCGCACAGCCCTCGGGGGAGAGGAACGCCAGGACGGGCGCGTCCGGCGGCGGCGGCGCGACGCCCGCCCCGGGGGGTCTGACCCTCGCCGACCTCCAGGGTGCGATGGCGGGATTGGCCACCGCCTCGCCCGTGCTCGGCGCCTCCGCCTCCGCCGCATCGTCCTCCTCCTTCTCCCCAGTCCTCCCCGGACCGCCGTTGTCGGAATTGGCCTCGTCGGACATCGTCGACGAATCGGGGATACTGAACGATCCATCCTGCGTCGAGCGACTAATCGCCCTCTTGCCCGAGGGACAGCGTACCGAAACGGCATTGCGCGAGAATCTATTATCCCCCCAGGTCGCGCAGACCCTGCGTCGACTGACTTCCGCTCTTTCGGGGGAAGACGATGACGACGGGGGGGGATTCAATTCGATCATTGCCAATTTTCAATTGAATCACGAGCATGGCGCCATCGCCTTGGCGACTGGCAATCCCATCGAGGCGTTCTTGAATTGTCTGCTGAAGGACGTCGAGAAGAAGGAGGGGGTCAAGAAGAACAATGACGATATGGATGGGGAGGATGGAGACGGTGATGGTGGAGGTGAAGAGTCGGGGGGGGATGTCAACATGGATGAGAGTTAAGAAATGGCCGTGTGTCACTAAGGAAAGTGGGGAAGTGGCTTTTATGCTAGAGTATGAACGAGCTCCAGGTCGATAGAAACAAATTTTAGATTTTACAGCAACACTCTAGCTTCGAGTTGTGATGGGGATATTTATCTGTTGGTGATCATCAAACACGGGACATCTTCTAAGCAATGACACTATATCACATTTAGTCTAAACAACATTCGCATTGTTATTGCATATATCTGTTGTATCTACTCATGAGATATCAGCTTGTCCATAAAGATCATCACCTAAAGACCATTGTCTAAATACTGCTCATATCGTTGGAACACTTCTATTCTTTTTACACTGTGAGCTTTCGTGACAGTGACATCTCGGAGAGTTCTTTTCTCGCTCTCAGAAAGTTATTGAACCGCGCGCGCGCCGGCGGCTTGAGATGCTTGAGGTCTTGGATCTTTGTCACATACACGTGTATGGAAGACAAAGACAAAGAGAAATCACCACAAACTCAAAACAAAAACACGCCTCTTCTCTCTTCTTACACAGGTAAAAGCGAATCAGTCAACCCAACATGGCTTGGAAGTATGGTCTCTGCGATTGCTGCTCTGGTCCTGACTGTGGGGTAAACTGCTGCATCCAGTGGTGTTTCTGCGGCCCCTGTGTTTTCGGTGACCTCAACGAGAAGGCCGGCTTCGGCGACTGTGCCGGATGCTGCCTCTTCTACTGGTGCTGCAGCCCGTGCGCCACCTGCAAGTATGCCATGGATGTCAACAAAAAGCATGACGATATTGGAGATTCTACTGGCAGCATTTGCCTGAAGGGCTGCTTCTGCAACTGCTGCCTGATGTTCCAGGCCACGAACGAAATCATGTCTCGGGAGGGCCTCAAGTATAAGTGCGCTGGCTCGGAAAAGATGGAGCGCTAGGCTTCCGGCAAATGAAAAAATACGCAGGGAGGTATGTTCGTGCATCCGATTTACTGTCTATTTCACGGTGATGAGTCGCATCGTTCTCAAGATTATTTGGTGTTCACAATACTCGTCCCGGAAAATAACTGTTCCCATGGACAACAGCCAGCCTGTGTCACCAGGGAGTGTGGGGAAGGGGGTTATGCTAGAGAGTATGAGCGAGTTCCTTGTCAATTGGAGACAATTTTTTGATTTTACAGCACGACTCTAACTCCAGAGATGTGATAGGGATATTAATTAGTTGGTGATCAAGGGCAATTAGTTAGCAAAAACACTATCTCGCATTTAGTCTACGCGGCATTCATTGTTATTGCCTTCTGTCTGTTGTAACTCTATTCATGAAATATCAGCTTGTCCATCATAAAGGTCGTGTCCGGGTTTCTTTTATTCGTCTCCTTGAGATCTTGGATCGTGGATGGATCTTGGATCTTGGGTCTCGCGACTGACAAAATCCGTCGAACCCAACGCAAAAACAAACACGCCACGCCTCGACTTACACACAGTCAAGGGAATCAGTCAACCCAACATGGCTAGGAAGAATGGTCTCTCCGATTGCTGCTCTGGTCCTGACTGTGGGGAAAACTGCCGCATCTATTGGTGTTCCTGTATTTTCGGCAACATACAAACGATTTGCCGTCTACTTCACTGTCTATATTACGAGTTGCATCGTTCACAATAACTGTTAAACTCGCACCGGAAAATGTTTTTTCCTTTGGACATTGGCCATAACCTAATATTCCAGTAGTAAACCAAATACGCAGGCACAAAACAACATTAACCATCAAAAGATTCACCATTCCTATTGGTCAACCTTTTCTCCCTTCATGCCGTGCTCAGAAGAACCGAACTTATCAAGATCTCGGATAATAACAGGTAGATCTGGTAGATCATCTTCCTTCTCTGAACCACGTCTTGAGGGTGCATAACTACTATTCATGAAGGCAGAACTACTTCGAGCACTCTGGGAGCCAAGGTTGGTGGGTGGTTTGAATTCCACTGCCTTTTTACCAGCTGAGCCCCCTGAATGATTATAATCATTAACATTTCCAAGGGCATCACCAGACTTTGACTTCGTGATATGGATGCTACTTGATGGATTCAGCAAAGTATCCCCTTTATACTCCTCACTATTGTCTCGTCTGATGCTCAAATTCTCCCCCCGCAATCCCGACTGCTCCCTCACATCATGGGCCAATGCTAAATCAACTTCCAACAACCCCGTTTCGACATTTCGGAACACAATTGGTGCAAAGTTGAACCCAATTAGAACATCTCCAATCTTGTACCTTTTATATGCATGCACTGTCACCGCACTGACATTCGACAGTCCAGCCACCGTCACGATCAAATCATGGAATTCCAATTTACTCCGGATGACATCGGGGTCGAACCAGTGGCTAGGCCACGACCCATTATTCTCGTAGATGTGTTGCCGCGCCTTGTCTGTCAAGAGCGGAGAGCTTGCGTCCAAGATATGCACGCCGTGCCATACCCGACTGAGGAATGGATGCTCAAAGTCAACCAAGTTCACGCGTACATATTGGCTGTGGGTCACCCTCCCCAAATGGCCTTTGAATTTGATGCCAACAACCTTCATGATGCAGTCGACCAACTCTGAACCCTCACGATTGCTAAATTCATTCACAATCTGAAACTTGAGGACCGGACACCCATTGAATTCATCCATAAACTTTGTCTCTTTAACTAATCTGTTTGTCAGCATAATCTGGCGTTTCGGAACGGTAGAAAACATAAAAATCAGCGATGGTGTGAACGAATCTGTACATACGAGTACGAAAGCGAGCGTCCTCCCCAACTTACAGTATTGACAGCAGCCTTCAACTTTCGCATGGCAGCAGTCTTGGGTGATTTAACTTGCAATTGATTCTCTTCATCCTCCAAGTGAGAGACAGAATCAGGAGCGAGAACAGTATCGTACAAAGGTGGCACAGGGGTCGAGTATTGGATGTCTCTTTCGCTATCTGTCCCATCCCCTTCATCTTCATCTTCGATTTCCTCGTATTGGAGACACACGGCGTTGGCGAAGATGATATTGGCATGCGATTGAACCCGATTCACTTTCCCAAATAGAATGGCGGCACACATCCCCGCGAACAATAAACCCAGGAATGCCTCTGACGTGCACAAAAAGACCACCCAGGTACATTGGCTTGGTTTGGTATCACCCAGGTTAATCCCCACGGACGTATACGTCATGCCATAACCCTGTCACGCGAGAGGTGGAGCCGTTTGGAGAGTGCTAAGCAAAAGCCCCACTAGACGAGGTATTACCTGCAAACATAAATCTGATACCAACTTACCACAGTTGTAAAGGTCGTCCAGCTCAACGCGAACGCGTCACTGAACCTGGTGTGTGGGGTGGTACCGAAGGGTTCGCCAGCCATCATGATGCAATTCGGTTGGGCATCCCCCGCAATCATTAGCAGGCCTCCAAAGACAATGTTAAACGCAGAGTAAATGAAGAGAAACGACAGGAAGACTGATGTGAACGAGGCGGCGAATGTCCAATGAATGTAGCGATAGAGGAGTTGCGATGGCCTATACACATTGACGTCGACGTCGTTGGTATGACAGAAGTAATCCGTCACCAAGTTCATGTGATGACTATCAATCCAGTTGAGAACCGTATTATTCTGGAATGGAATGAAGAGGAAGATTGGGTTAGAAGCTTGCGGGAGCCATACGATTCCATTGGCCACTAAACTCACGTATTTCTTCCTCGGAGTAATCGTATATTGTTTTTGATCGGGCGTCCCAAAAAACGAATTGACTCCACGCAACGTATCGCTCCGTAGGCGGGGATTACGGACGTTCCCCCGGTGGGTATCTCGGCCGTCGGTGAACGCGGTCTTGTTTCGATGGCTTCTTCGGTTGATGAAGTTACTAAGTTTGGTTAGAATCCCCTTTCGTTGTCGACCCCGTCGCTCCTGGAGGGGTTCGTGTCGTTGAGGGAAACATGGAGAGACGTCAAATAATGTCGATGCCGGTCGTTGTTGAAATAATGATGGCAATACGATCCGCCCGTTTCGGAAAAATCCAGCCAGTGTCTTCTACAAAAACATTTTCATTGAAAATTCACCGCACTCACCGTAATCTTATGCGTGTACAACACACCCTCATCCTGCGTGCTGATCCGACGAATAACAACCTTATCGCCATTTAGATTGATATGATTATGGGCGTTCCTGTCAAGGTTGGTGTGATGGCCTTGATGGTCGGCGGCGGTAGCCGCAGCGGGCCTACGTCGTTGTCGTTTCCTCGCCATGCCTGCGAGACAGAGACAACCCCAAAAAAAGTGTTGTGTGTGTGCAAAAGCCGAGCGCCGCATTCGGGACTCCGGACGTGCGATGACACACCGCCACAAGAGGGCGCGAACATTATTTACCAGCACTAGTGTGAAATTGGGACACAACTACTTTATCACCCACAATTTTGGAGCTCTGGACCTGGTCCAAAGTTCAAACTGGACCGTATGGGTGCT
>JALLBA010001263.1:0-10619 GCA_036939675.1 Cyclostephanos invisitatus
AGCTAATCATTCAATCAAACAATGGGAATTAGAACTGACATTCGCGATGAAATTCACAAAGAAACGGTGACCAAAATCCACGGCCAGCCAACAAGCCATGACCTCATGAATCTCGAGAAAGAAATCATCTTAATTCTCGCGAACATTCCAACAACTTTGGGAGGAGGAAACCACGGCCACGTCGGTGTAATAATGGACCCAATGGATTACAACACCATGACCGGAGGAACAAACTTTGTCAACCCAGTCAACCCAGGAATTTACCCGTCAGACCTCGCATTGAATGCGGCGGCAGGAACCAGAGCCAGAGCAGAAGCGGAACACAAAGAGCTCATAAACCAATTTGAAACTTTTGAAGGAGTCAGGTTGGGCACAAAAGACCTCATCCTAGAGGCAGTCGACAATGAGTATCTCAGTGAAATCGAACATGACACATTGGGATTTCTGAACCAGACGCCAAGGCAAATGATTGCACACTTACTCACCCGAGGAGGAGTACTCGACTTTGCAGATACCAAAGACCTCCTAGCCAAAAGAGACGGAGAATGGAACGTCACTGAAAACCCACAGATATACTTCAACAGGGTTGAGAAAGCCATCAAAGGACTCGCCAGGAACGGAATCACATCGGATCAAAATGAGAGGAGGGACATTGCACTCTTCCACTTAAAAGCAACGGGAGAATTTGACCCAGCCGCCCGTGAATGGGAAGCAAAACCAACAGCCAACAAGACGTGGGCCAACATCAAAACTTTCATTTTGGCAGAATATGCAAAAGAGAACAAGCAGAACAAGTTATCGGCAAAACACTTCAAAGCAAAAGCAATGCAGGAACAGGCAGAAATCACAGAGGAACTCATCGCAAATCTCACCGAAGCTCACACCCGACAGATGGAGATACTAGTGAAAACCACAACCGAGGCAATGAAAGAAATGATGATGCTATTGACGACCAACAACACTCCCAATGACAAAGCAATGGATGAGGAGAAGAAAAAGAAATGCGACGAAAAGTGGAAGAAGTACAATGACGCACCTGTTTGCAAAAATTGCGGAAAGAAACACCCCTCCAAAGCAGAAGATGAGTGTTGGGAGCTTGAGAAAAACAAAGCCAGCCGCCCATCAACGTGGAAGTCGACGAAAAGCACCTGAAGGTGCGCGGGGTCCCTAATAGAAACAGAGACATGGCAACCAGGCGTGATACATGATAACTGATAATCATTCATACCTGGTGGCTACAAACTATTGGACCCCACTCAACGATGACAACGACGAACAAGAAGAAGCAGAGGAGGAAATAAATGCAATAAAATTAGCAACGGTAAAAGCAAAATAGAAAGAGAATAAATGGACGCGACGAATAGCAAGACAACGGGAACAACAAATGATCATCGACTCCGGCACCACTTCACACTTCATGAGCGAAGAAATGAACTTACCAAAAGGAGACAAATCAAAGAAAGAGGTATACCTTCCCAACGACACGAAACTAAGGACATCAACTAGAACCAAACTTCCTTTCACCCAACTCTCAGAGGCAGCAAGAGAGGCGGACATTCTCCCAGGACTTAAACGATCATTAATGAGTGTCAACAAGATGTCTGAGGAAGGATACACCACGATATTCCACCCAGGTGAAGAAGGAGTAACAGTACACGGAGAAGGCACAGTCGCCATCACAATTACGGAACCACCAGTACTGCACGGAACCAAAAGCAACGGCGAAAAATTGTGGACAATATCATCGAAGCAAAACAAATCAAAAAGAGAGGAAGCACACAACATGTACAGCTTACCCTCCATATCACAATCAATCAAATACCTACATGCAGCAGCAGGATTCCCAACCAAAGAGACGTGGGTGGACGCCATCAAAGCAGGTGACTACTTCACATGGCCAGGGCTTACAGCAGCAGCAGTGCGAAAGCACTTCCCAGACTCAGACGAGACACAGAAAGGGCATATGAAAAAGCAGAGGCAAGGAGTCAGATCAACGAAGATCAAAGAAGAAACGATACAAGAAGAGACAAGCCAAAACGACAACTCACCACCCAGGAAAACGAGAGACTTATAAATAAATAAACTACTTAATAAATTATCACAATTTCTACTTTGTACAAAAGGGATAGACTGAAGTCTTTTTGATTGCCGTGAGATGGCACAGCAAGGTCGCACGGGGCGGCGGGGACACGTCACAATTGTGACTGTGTCCCCCTTTGGTAACAATCCAGATAGACAGGCGTCTAACTAAATAGCCAGCAACAGGCTAAGGGTGTAGCCTCTGACACATATATCCTCTTTGCAGAGTGCAACCTGTCAATCCGGTTTGCATAGGCGTTTGTTGGAACGGGACTGTGCGAAAGTATCCGCCGGATGAGGTTTCTTGGTGAGGAAGTTGGTGATGGTAGATGTATGGGTCGGAAAGGGATTGTCGTCGGTCATGGGGAGATGCATGCCGTCTCTTCGTATCTGCCGCTCTACCTCGGTAATGCCTAGCTTAGACCTACTTGGGAGTTTGCGATTGACGTTGCGACGTACACGCCTGGCTCGACGGCCTTCAGCTCGAGATCGCTGGCCTGCTGAAATTGCTGCCTGAATAGCCACTATCCAATACTGTTGATGTTCGATATGAGACCTGTTGAGATCACCAAAATTTATCTCAAGTAGAAACCTACTATCTGCAGGAACCTCCTCGGGTGGAGTCTCTGCCAGGTCGTCGATATCCGCTCGTACGGCTTCGAGGGATTTATTGTGGAGATATCCGTTTCGTTGATCGTGTAGGGCAAAATTGCGATAGATCCATTGTGAGTGAGTGATGTGAAGGAGTTTTGAGATCAGGGTCTTGGTCCAATCTGCGCCATTGAGAATACTTCCCGACAGGGCAAGGTGATAATGTTGAATATAGTAAAAATGCGTTGAAATACATCCTTCCATAAAGTTCCGCCATCCTATTTTGTCCTGGCTGATGGCAAGTGCTCGCATTCATGGTGACATTGCTCCCAGAGCGGCAAGGGGTTTATTGCCCTGCATCAATATATATTTCGGTATCCAGTATGCAAGCTCTAAATCCGTAAGATTTTCTTGGTTAAGCCAAACGCCGAGGTCCTCCGTTGTCTCGGACAGTAGTCGAGTCCTATCTTCGTTGGGACAGACAAGGATATGTGCCGCCGATTCCCGACTGCCACAGCTCGGGCATCCTTCATCGGGACTTTCTAGTCCAGAGTACCTCCCGACCTGAACCCTCGTTCCGCAGAATCCTGAGTGTTGTTTTGACCGCCATAGTTTGTACATGTCTGATTTTGACGACAACGCGAGATTTAGATGTTCCCAATCCACCTCTTCAAACCGTTCTTGCGGCCACTTCATGATTTCAGGGAGTGTGCGTTTGGTGATTTCCTTGCTAGCATGAAAACGAACCGGGTGTGACACATCATTCGTAATCTTGTTGCCCCAAATCACCACTGCGGCATCCTCTCTTGGCAGAAGTTGTGTAGGGGAGTTGAAATACCCCGACATAATAGCCCGCTGAACTGCGTTCTTAGCAGTTGTATCGCAAACACAATTGAGCTGTTGTACAACCGATAATTGGTGCCAGGAAAGGATCTTGTCCATATGTCCAGACACATGTTGGTATTTGAAGCGTCCTGTGAACATGGCCTTAGTTGCACATAGGCTTCGATGAATGTCTGAGCATGCCGCACTCAGTTTGATGCGCCGAAGTTCGTATGAGCTTAAATGAAGAGTGCGAAGGTTATCGCAACACAGTACTGCAGTCCACTTTTTGATCGAAAAGAATTCCGACAAAGCCAGCGCCAATAGGTGTAGAGAGCAAAGTCCAAGGAGCTCGGCTCGATACGAGCTGGCCGACGAAGACTTTTCCCAGAAGGATCCTACTAAACGTTTGCCAGTTAGGGTGCAAAATATAATCCTTCCGACCCCACTAATGACGGGAGCACACTTCCTATCATATGATCCATCTGTCACCCATAGTAGTGATCCGGATATCATCCCCTGAACTAGCCACAAGAGGTCATGTTTCGTGATCTGACCGTCTTCGATTCCTTCCCACATCCATTCTCCCCCCCATGACATCAGATGCTCCCAGAAATTTTCGGATTGTTGCGGACTGACGGCTAGCCGTGGGCCGGTGGAAAGTTTATAGACCAGAGTTGTGTCGATACCTCGTATTGATACTGGAAGGCCGCGTACATTGTTAATAGTCAGGGGTTCACTTCGTGTCATAGCATATCCCATTTTTGAGCGCGTCCGCCACTGTGAATGCATGGGACTGTAATGATAGATGATGCCATCTTCTACTCGATGAAGTTCGTTATGTGTGTTGACGAACCATAACCACTTCCTGTGCGACGGATGTATCCAATGTCCTAAGGGAACCCTTAACTTCCCACCAGTGGCCGTGCAGTTATGCCAGAAGGAACACCACTTGTCCCAATCCCCTCTCGTAGGCCTTTCTGGGGGAAAGCGGTAAGTGGAGCGACGTTTGTAAGGTCCAGGATCAAATACAAAACTTTCTAGATACTTCCCGTCAGCTGTGACAAGGTCGGACAAAAATATGCACTGTAACATCCCCCTACACCGGTTGAGGCTTTTGATGTCCTCCGTGGAAAGATTGCCATCCAGGATGATTTCCATTACCGCCCGGTCCCGTTCTCTGGGTGCAGGTAAGCCCGGATATTTCATGTGGAGTTGAATGCTAAACGCGTCCATTGATTGCCACAACATTTTTACCCAGGATAGTGGCGCCAAATAGCCCCACTTGTCGAATGGAAGAGTAAGCAGATTATTGGGAGTGCCGAGTTGCAATTGTAGATATCAGAGAGAGGCGTCAAGTTTCTTACTGGTAGAGGTCGAAGTATGGTAGTGTTGTAGCAATGTGATGATTCTGCAAATTAACTGCTCTGTCGGTAAGTGGAACAGTCCAAAACCTCCAAAGGTGGGATGTAATTTTCGTAGTTCCCTTTTTACTGTGCTCGCAACCCCAAGAATCGGCAACGTCTCATACTCTGCCTTGTCGAAGATCATTTCTGTACTCTCCAAATCATTTGTCATTGTGCCTAGACCGTAACATATGCCCGGCCATAGTTGTTGTTTATACGCGACCCATGCCATATGAGACGGCAAATGGCCGTTTTTCATCCTTGCTATCCATTTGGTGAGCTTACCGAGTATGTATTCCAAATGGCCCTGATTGCCACCGGCGGGTGCATCATAGATTCCTAGAGTCTTTTTGGAGGTTGATACTTCCTCTTGCTTAATTAAGCAGGAGGAACCGTCAGGATTTGTCACTGACAATTCGAGCTCGGAATGTGCATCATATGACCAATCGCCCTCTACGCATTTATAGTCGAGGAGATACCAGAAACATTTTTCCGGTTTGAGGGCACCTCCGGTAGCATTTAAGAGCATACACCACTGTGAGACCTCCCGTTGTGTTTGCAGAATCAGCTCGAAGGGATCTATGATGTCTTCTTTCCAAGTGTACAGATCCAAATCGTCGACAAACATGGCACCCATCGAATGTATCTTGGTGGCCGTGATGGGATCCTGAAGGTCTGTTCCCAGGTTGAGTTGCTTGTACACGTTGACCAGCACAGCGCTTAGCTGTATCCACAAAGGGGGAGCCGCTCGGTTCCCCTGCCCAGCCCCATCATGTAAGGGGAATGATGTGGTCCGCCAAAAAAGGTTTTAGAGTCCCCAAATCCTGTCCGCTGGAAAAATTTCATTGTTTGGAGACAGATAAGAACCACTACAATTGCAGCCGTGTTATCTGTTAATGCAAGCCATACCAGCGACATAATGATGTGGTTCACCCTATCATAACAATAAGCCACATCCACTGAAAATACCGTCATTGGGTGTCTCGCTTGTCTGGAGAGGTCCGCCATGAGGGTTTTATCGAACTTGGCATCCTCCGCGGTACTACCTTTTTGGCTAAAGAGTTCTTCGGGGAGGAAACCATGTCGAGTCAGGGAATCCATCACGGTCTTCCCAAAGATGAAGTAATTAAAACAGTTAAAGTCCGCCTCGTATAGTTGGATCGCGCGGAGTTTCTCCACCAAGCATACTCCGGCAATCTTTTCAAGCATAACCTGTAGGCCCACACTCCACGATTCGGGTGGCACGCCGCTTCGCGCGACCAACGTCAATTGCTGGGCCAGTATCTTGGTTATGTACTCGTCTTGAATGGCTGCCTTATAGTGGCCATAGTGCACACCCGAGCTAGAAGAGGATGTAAACTCCCCTACTCGTTTCCAAAAGAGGGTGACATCTTCTGGTGTGATCGTGAATTCCATGTCATTCCCGTTAATAATCGTACTGCCCATTTTTCCAATCTCCTTTAAGATAAGTGTGGTCGCAGGGTCCAAATCCGATGGTATCTCATAAGCACCAGTGATGATAGATCTGGCCAATTCTTCGTCTCCTAGATACCTTAGTTTGTGTCCCAGATGTGTTGACGTAATTGGAGCACTGTGAGCAAGAGTGAATCTTTTTTCGCATTCTCGCTGAATCGCATTTTCTTTGTCCTCCTGGATAGTATACTCCTCGGTACCCTCTTCCAGGATTCTCTGAACTTTTAGGACACTTGGGCTGTGAGGGTTTTTAACGGTGCGTTTGATAAGATGCCACATCCGCTTGCTCTCTTCCCGGTTGATGGTCTGCTTGATAGATCTTACTTGAACATGCTGCTTCTTAGTTTGTGCTTCGATAAGACAGTCCCATAGATGTACCTTCCTTAAACCTTTGGCTTGTTTCCTAAGCTCTGCTTTTCGGATTCTGCAGTATCTGAGGCCATCCTTTAGCTCTTCCATTGTCAAGGCATCCGGAGATTGAATATTTGTTCGTTTGGCAAAGCGAATTATGTTACCCGTATTCTTGGCCTTGCCTTCCTTCATCCGGATTAGTTGGAGATATGCGTGGATCCTGTCGTACCACATTTGTATCGTTGGGCTAAAGTTGCAGTCGGGTCGTAGAATTTTCCGACATTTTTTCTCCGCGTATACTCTAATCTCGGTCATTTGACTGTAAAGCTTAATTATCATTGCTCGTAGAAAGTTTGGTGTAGGAAAGCCACAGTATCGGGACATATTATCCACCGCGTCAAGGCGTTCCAGAATACGATGTCTTTCAAACTGCTCCCGTACTATTCTGTTATACTCATCTACTGACCCCTGTTGGGACATGATAAGCCGCCGGCTCACTGGACGGCAAACCTTGTATCGATACTCACCCAGAAGCGATCTTGTAGATACGTCGATGATGAATGAACGGTGATCACCAGGGCTATCCTTAAACGGCAGTAGACACACATTTAGGATTTCTATTTCTGGCGACTTGTAACCGCCATCAATAGGAATGGACCCGTTAATGTGTGTATGCGGAGGGTGCGCGCCCCAGCACTGATGTGTGAATTCCTCTAAATCTAGGCTAGCTCTTGTAATCCCTCTGTTGAAACGCCCTGTGAGGACGTGATCGTTGACATCCATAAGAAGGATGATTCTTTCGCCGGAATCTCTCCACCTCGTGCATTGTTGCAATAGGTCTTTGTCGAAGAGTTGCTGCGGAGTCCCCGTGATATTATGTAGTTGCATGTACCGGAGCTGTTGTTGATATACTGTGCGTAACCCTTTAGACTTTCCGCTGCCGGTCTGGTAAGCTACCACTATCCTTGTGGAGTGAGTAGGATTACAGAAGAATGGCCACGAGCACCATCTGCCCAACCCGCGGAAGTCATGAGACGGTTTCCGAGCATATTGTAGGAATTCGTGTCTGCATACCATGCCAGTTCCTCCTGGTTGATGTCGTGACATCATTTTGTGGAGATTATGCGCCGTTACTGACCGAACCTCCCGTTCCTCGTTGCAAAACCAGGAGGAGAGATTTGCTGATGATGCAACCGTTGCCCAGTTGTAATTTAACTCTATGAACGCTGCGAGATTGACCTCGTAGTTATTCATCAATCATTCGGTTACCAATATTTTTTGTTCCCTGATCTCCCTGCCTGAACAGCCGCCCATTTGGCTCACCAGTATTCGAAAGGACCCGTCGTCCCTCCTTATAGGCATGTCCCCTAGCAGAGGAACGTTGTATTTAGTTAGCTTCTCTTCCATAATTTTAATTTCCCTGTCAACCGTAGCTCGGTCTAGCTCGGATTCCTCCCGATCATCTTGCCACTCTGTTATCAGCTTCCTTACCTCCGCGTCCGTCAGCAACCCCTTCTTAAGTTGTACTGACCTTCTCTCCATAATCCCTCTGATGTCTGAGTAGTTTAATTGTGATTTTGTTTTCCTAAAACATCGATTATTGTTTTGCCCTAATGGCTCCCCCCCCCCTGTTTCCAGAGACTTGGCATAGGACTGATTGTCTCTGTGGGTTGTTGCCCGTTTTGCAGCTCCTCGTCTTCTTGAGGAACTGCTTACTACAGTGGAAGACGTTCCCCCTCCGTCAGCTGCAGTTCTGTCAGAGGGCCGTCTATTGTTATCCACCTGGCGCCACGCCCAGTGAGAGCATCCCCTCCTTGTCCCTTCCTGCGTCATCGACAGTTGTGGCGGCCTCTTCTGCGGGCCTTACCTTTTGGGCTCTGGGTGGTGTTCCCTGGGTCTTACTGGCTTCTTGTGATTCTTCCTGCTCTTCATCGAGTGGGTCAAAAGTCCTCACTTCTTTGTGATTCATTTGATACAACTCTGCTAGCATGTCGTCAATATACCTGCGTTGGTCGCTAATTTTGTTCCCAGCCTCTTCGTCCAGAAAAGCGCGGAGCTCTTTGCTGATCCCCATCCATTCTAGCGAAATTCCTGCCTCGTCATCCGCCAGATTGTCATTGATCATTGATAATTGAATCATCATACTATCCACTGTGGGACCCGCGTCGTTCCATAGTTGTTGCCTGAAATTGTCTGGATTTTGATACTTGTTGGCATGTACAGCATCGAATTCTCCTGACGACACCTCTAGAGCTTCGTCATAGTCTTCTAGGTGTAGATCATTTTCTCCCGGAGTCGCGTACGAAAAGTCCTCTGTATGGTAGCTTGGGTCTTCGCTGTCGTCAGTGGTATCGCTCTGGCCGCTCGCCTCTTGCTCGGAGTCAGTTGACCTGAGTTGGAGGTCTGCTGTAGCACGGTTCATGTTTTCGGTGAAGCTTTGTGTCTCCCCCTCCATCACCTCCATTCCGTCAATCTCCACTCCTGATGCACCTCTATCCATTTCCTCATCGCCATTCTCCTCTTCTCCATTCTCGTCACTCTCATCAGACCCTGAGGTAATGTTCGTAGCAATACTGAATACTGACTTGGCTATTGTTTTAGCCGATGCTACCGATGCTCCTTTCCCCTCTCTTTCTGCGTGAACCGTTGTTATCGATGCCCCCGCTGAGAAGTTGAAGGCCTCCATTGAACCTACTATGGCGTCGCCAAAGGATATCTCCGACTCTTTATGACCAGTTTTGGCCATTCGTTCCCGTTGTTCCTTATCCGATAACCCGAGTGACATATCAAATAGTCCTGTTTTTTTGGCTGCGTTGATGATGTCATCCTCATCGTTTTCTTTCATCACTGCGACCTCCCTATCTTTGATGTACTTGGATTTTGTCACTCTCTGTTGCTGCTCCACAGTAAAGCATTTTCTTATGGGGCGATTAACGTCTTCACCGATACATAATCACACATACCTGGAAGCTATGAACTATTGGACCCCACTCAACGATGACAATGACGAAAAAGAAGAAGCAGAGGAGGAAATAAACGCAATAAAATTAGCAACGGTGAAAGCAAAAAAGAAAGAGAACAAATGGGCGCGACGAACAGCAAGACGACGGGAACAACGAATGATCATTGACTCTAGCGCCACCTCACACTTCATGAGCAAAGAAATGAACTTACCAAAAGGAGACAAATCAAATAAAGAGGTATACCTTCCTAACGACACAAAACTAAGGACATCAACAAGAACCAAACTTCCCTTCACCCAACTCTCAGAGGCAGCAAGAGAGGCGGACATTCTCCCAGGACTCAAACGATCATTAATGAGTGTCAACAAGATGGCTGAGGAAGGATACACCAAGATATTTCACCGAGGTGAAGAAGGAGTAACAGTACATGGAGAAGGCACAGTCACCATCGGTTCCAGTACTGCACGGAATCAAAACCAACGGCAAAAAATTGTGGACAATATCATCGAAGCAAAGCAAATCAAAACAAGAGGAAGCACACAACGTGTACGGCTTACCCTCCATATCACAATCGATCAAATACCTACATGCAGCAGCAGGATTCCCAACCAAAGAGACGTGGATGGACGCCATTGAAGCAGGAAAGTACATCACATGGCCAGGGCTCACAACAGCAGCAGTGCGAAAGCACTTCCCAGACTCAGATGAGACACAAAAAGGGCGTATGAAAAGCAGAGGCAAGGAGTCAGATCAACGAGGATCAAAGAGGAAAAGATACAAGATGAGACGAGCCAAAACAACAACTCACCACCCAGGAAAATGAGAGATGTATGCATCAAAATTCACAATGCCGGCGAAACAATGCACAGTGATCAGACAGGACTCTTCCCTGCGACATCGAGCAGAGGAAATCAGGATGAAATGGTGTTAGTGG
>JALLBA010001264.1:0-13550 GCA_036939675.1 Cyclostephanos invisitatus
GTCGCAGTTCACTCGATGCCACTCCTCTTCCACTGGTCATGCATGTGACTTATCCGAAGGAAGCAATTACAGAATCTCAGTTGATGATGTTTCCAAGCACTGTGACACGACTAGTCTCTGTCATGCATGATAGCGGCCATTACACAGTGTTGGAAATCGATATCCCCACGAAACGTATCTTGATTTTTGATGGGTTGTACCGAGATATGTTGGATTGGATTCATCATGTGGTTTCTTCGTTGAAACGTGCTAGGCTCATTGGTGTCGACGAGACGTGTAACGCTGTCTTTACCGGCGAATTCATAGAGATTGAAGGTAAAGGTCGACGAGGACCAGTGAAAATTCCTCAGTCATACGTGCTATGCTTCGATTTATCACAACAATGGCGACTTGAGCGAGGACATTTCGTGAGGCAACTTGAAGGCTACAACTGTGGACCTATTGCATGCACAAAGATCCTCGAGGTGTTTGGGTTAGTTACCGAGTTTGAGGTGAAAAATGCGTACGGTCTCGGCACTATCAGGACTTTGGTGACGAGCCAGTGGAAACGTTTCCTCGAACGTTGCAATGACGATCTCATCGTTCGTATACCAGAACGACGACCCATCGCTGTACATCGGGAAGAGTACGCCTCCAAGGAGAAGAATATGACGTCTCCAGCCGACCCTCGTCCTATTGATCCTCTGGATATCTGCTTCTGCTTTGATGATGAGCCACACATGGACATAGTACGTCTTGTTTGTTGCAAGGAATTAATGCACCGAGATTGTCTCCAGAACTGGCTCGGATTTGAGAGTTCGTGTCCATACTGTCGTCATCCTATTAAGGACATCGCAAGTATTCAACAGTATCCTGCCATTGATCGAACGAAAGACATACCGAGCTCTCCAACTGTAACACCAAAACAGAGACAGAAAGGTGTGAAGCGTGATTTACAACAGATGGAAATCGATGACGTGTTTGGGTCCCCCACACCACTACGTCTTGCAGATCAAATGCGCAGCATCTCTCAGGAGAAGAAGAGAGAGGGTCAAAAGAAGCAGGCAACGAGAATGGTATCGACAAGGTTGAACGACGTAGAGAAAAAGGGAGGGGGAGTTGGTGCGGTTGTGACAGTAGTCCCGGACCATAGAGCCGTAAGCCATAGCGTTGGCATTGTTGGAATTATCTACAAGATGAAGGACTCGGGAGGTGCACAAGTTGCGACTGTGGTTGGGTTATTGGTGCAGTCAGGGAAAAAAGACTGGTGGATACCTGACGATCAATACATCGTGCGGTACCCGCCACACATGGACGCGGCCATTTCTATCGATCTCCAGAAGATACGCGAATCTATTCTCAACGGAACATATAACACAGCCAAAAAAGCAAAACGGTGCACCATTCAAGAGGCACACAAAGTGATTACGGATCAAGTCAGTCCTCAAAAGATGGGTAAGTGCGCTTGTTTGAAGGGGAAGTGTAACCCAAAGCGTTGTGGATGTGCCACTCGCCAGAGGAAGTGCACCAGCGCCTGCACGTGCACTGGGAACTGCACCAACCCTCAAAACGGTAAATGAATGTGCTCTTGTTTTACATTGCTAAAGTAATTCATCGATGTTATACTTAATAGAAATGATGTTGTTTGGAATCCATTTAGGCACGTGTCAGTCAGATACAAATGAAGAATGGGCAAACCCCAACTGGTCTGCGCATGGTGATGACAACGGAATAGTGTTTTCCAAACTATGCCCTCCCTTGAACGACGGTGTCAAGAAGTGCTTTAACACTTTTAAGAAGAAGACATGCTTTCATGAAACTGACATGGTATCGTTGAACCATGTGGGTCAGTACGTGATATTCCCGGCAAGATGGTGGCACCGAGGCTACTTTCAGATAAGGTCAAACACAACGTATTATACCGCACAACTATTTTGCACTCCTGCGCGTGCAAAAGATAGTTGGCCAAATCAGACGCGGTCGGAGAACAAGGACATGAAGATTGATCAACTCCCCTTCCAAGATGTGCGTGACGTTTCAAACGACATACAGAATAATTGGGAGACGACATACTCTGCATCGAAATTTTGTCCATCCAAGGCGTTTGACGGTCCAATCGATCCTGCCAGTAACAGACATCTCCAAAATGATTCATTCAGGAAGGTAGCCACTATGAATGCGTTCGTGAAGGTATTTGAGACATCATACGGACACTTGCGGGTCAATAGCGTTTGGATTATAAAGAAGTCAAAAGAGAATGGAGGGTTCCAGAATTGGCATAGAGATTTTTTTCTAGGTACAGACATCATTGCGACGATCGTGGTGAATGTGGGTGTGTGTGAGAATAAGGATTAAAATGAAATAATCGACCATTATATGTAAAGAATAACACAGATTACTTCAAAATAAACATTTTTGGCATCATTCTAACTAATTAGGGTCGTATTATATATAATCGGATGCAGAATAGTTATAATGAGTCGCATTACAGAAATCGATTCTATATAAATCAATACCAGATTATATATAATCGGAATCTGATTATATATAATCAGACACGGATTATATATAATCGGACCTCGAATACTTAGAATGGCGTGGGAAAACTCATTTTAAATATACTGGACACAGATTATATATAATCGGGTTCATTTACCTGATTATATATAATCGGACTCTGATTATATATAATCGGACCTTGATTATATATAATCATAGTACATTCAAAAATCCAATTATATATAATCGGACATCGGACCCTGATTATATATAATCGGATCTTGATTATATATAATCAGAGTACGTTCAAAAATCCGATTATATATAATCGGATCCTGATTATATATAATCAGGGTCCGATTATATATAATCGGACCTTGATTATATATAATCGGACCTCGAATAGTTATAATAGGGGGGAAACAACATTTCCCCCCCGAAAAATTCCCCTCTTNACCTCGAATAGTTATAATAGGGGGGAAACAACATTTCCCCCCCGAAAAATTCCCCTCTTTTTTTCCGGATTATATATAATCGGTGTCGAAAAGGGCTGTTCTAAAAATCCCATTTTAATAAAATGGGTATTCTAACTATTCGGCGTAACAGATCTCATGGCTCTCTCGGGGCTCGACGAGGGACAGACGTTTTTCGTGAAAGGAGGTCTGTCCGTTGATTTCCTCCTCACCGAAATCCACAGAAACACCTCGAAAAGGTGAAACAGGCAAAAATACAAAAGTAAATTTCCGGGTATTATCTTTTCTTATCTCATATATTAATAATGAGCTACTACGGAGGCGGCAGCGGTGGAGGCTATGGCGGTGGCGGCGGCGGCGGAAGCTACGGTGGCGGTGGTAGTGGAGGCTACGGTGGTGGCGGCTATGGTGGCGGTGGGGGGGGTGGCTTTGGCGGCGGCTCCTCCTTCACCAATACCGGACTCGGCGGCTCCCTATCAAACATCGACTTCACCAAGGCCGAACTAATCCCATTCGAGAAGGACTTCTACATCGAGCATCCCGCCGTAACCGCGCGTCCGGAGGCCGAGGCCCAGGCGTGGCGCGCATCGAAGCAGATCGTCGTCGTTGGGTCCGGCGTACCTAAGCCGTGCCTTACATTCGAGGAGGCGAGCATGCCGGAGTACGTCCTCAGCGAGGTCATGAAGCAAGGATTCGACAAGCCCACGCCGATTCAGAGTCAGGGGTGGCCGATGGCATTGAAGGGGAAGAACATGGTGGGGGTGAGCGCGACTGGTAGTGGGAAGACTCTTGCGTTCTTGTTGCCGGCTATGATCCACATCAATGCCCAGGTGAGTTTTTTTTGTTATGAGGGTGAACGGGTCTCTTGTTTGAGGTGAATTATTGTGTGATGAGAACTTGGTAAGCGGGGGGGGGGGGATTTGTTTCGACGGCTCTGAACAGTTGCAAAAACGTCAAAAAGCCTTTCCACCTGCACTTGTTGTTAATTGCTTGGAGGGGGGGGGGGGGATCTTTGTTGTTGTTGATCACGAGTGGAATTTTTTAAATGAAGGATTGGGGGTTCAGGAAGGGGAATATCCTCTGAAGTTTCATCGCAATTCACGCCGCTGCAACGCATTTACATGAGCTGTCAGTTGCACACAAAGCCTGAGTATACGCTGGCATCATCAAACATGAGCGCTGTCAGGGTTCGCGACATCAGTCTTCGCATAGATCCACATGCTCCAAGCATATTCGTGCCCGCGGCTTAAGTGTGGAGTGGAATGAGGATACCACTGTGCACCAGTTTTCTTTCCGCAAGATCGGCATCAATGCGCCATCGCTGCACACTAACGCTGAGAGAAGTCACAACTCTCAATTTGATCTGAGAAGTGCTTGTGGTCAAATCAATTAATATCCATGGAAAAATGCCTTCCTTTCCATAGAGAGTGCGTGGAGGAATAGTCCATCCCTATATCCTCTGGTAGTTTTGATAGCAGCTTTATAATTTTGGTGATGATTTAATTATCACTATATTTATAAGCTGTTGCTATCAGACTCGACCTCTCTCTGGTATTCCTTGATTTGTCCATCAGTCGTTAAGATGTGATCCTCATCACCGCACGCGACTTGTCAGAGTGCTGGCAGTACACAACACGATGCTTCAGGCTTTTCTTACTGATAGATGGGCAATTTATGAATCCACGATGCGGCAGTCCAGAGTTTCTTTCCCGTGGGGTGATGTTATCGCCAACCCTCCAAAATCCAAGGCAAAACGCTGGCGAAGGAATTTATTTTTTCTGGTTTTTTTTTCGCATGCATCCCTTCTGCCCGTACTTATATACATATGCCTAAACACTCTTCACACAGCAATATCTCAAGCCTGGCGAAGGCCCTATCGTACTTGTCCTTGCACCTACGCGAGAACTTGCGGTTCAAATTAAGGAGGAGTGCGACAAGTTTGGCGCAAGTTCCGAAATCAAGAACACCGTTGTATACGGAGGTGTGCCCAAAAGCCAACAAGTGCGGCACTTGAGATCAGGTGTTGAAATTGTGATCGCCACACCCGGACGTTTGATTGATCATTTGGAACAGGGAAATACCAACTTGAAGCGCGTCACTTATTTGGTTTTGGACGAGGCCGATAGAATGTTGGATATGGGTTTCGAGCCGCAGCTTCGCAAGATATGCTCTCAAATCCGCCCCGATCGCCAAGTCCTCATGTGGTCCGCCACTTGGCCAAAGGAAGTCCAAAATCTCGCCCGGGATTACCTGCACGAATTTTAGTGAGTGTGTTTTAGTTATTTTTTTTCATACGCGTGCAGTATCTTCGTTCCTTCTTCGTCGTTCGTCGCCATCGTGCTTTTTTTCCATCCGTTTGTTTACGCCACCCACCCGCGATGATGTGATGGACGCCATGTGTCTCTCTCGGTGCTATGTCTCTCTTTTTTCTTTTCGCTCATGGATATTTCCTTCCCCCCTCACTCCCCGCACGCACCTCCTCCTCCACCTCGCGCATCATCATGCTCCTCTCACCCACAGCCAAGTGACTGTTGGTTCGCTTGACTTGTCTGGAAACAAGGATGTCACCCAAACGATCAATGTGTGTACTGATGGTGACAAGTACCGCAACTTGCTCCGGTACCTCAAGGAAAACCTCACGCACAAGGACCGTGTGCTGGTATTTGTTGAAACGAAGAAGGGGTGTGACATGTTGACCCGCTCGCTCCGTATGGATGGATTCCAAGCTCGCGCTATGCACGGCGATAAGAGCCAAGAAGAACGTGATTGGGTCCTGAAGGAATTCAAATCTTGTCAAGCAACTCTTCTCGTGGCAACAGGTACGTTATAATTCCTTTCCACTCACTTTTACCCACCTTGCGCGAAATCGAACGACCTAACATTATTACAGATGTCGCTGCAAGAGGTTTGGATGTCGATGACATCCGAATGGTCGTCAACTTCGACTTCCCTAACGATACTGAGACCTGTGAGTTGTTGATTTTTTTTTAGTTATATTATCCTACCCGATCTCGCCTCTCATCGTGACTTTGAACAGATATCCATCGTATCGGTCGTACTGGTCGAGCTGGCAAGAAAGGTAAGCTAAATCTTTGATTTTGTGCGATATTATGATGCAGCTTTTTCAACTCACTTCTTGAAAAACCTTTTCAGGTGTGGCTGTGTCGTTCTTTGTCGCCGAGAAAAATGGACGCATGGCAAGAGAGATAATGGATATCCTCAATAGGACTAACCAGGTTGTTCCGCCTGAACTCAATGCTGCTGCAATGATGGGCGGCGGAGGTGGCCGCGGCGGAGGACGAGGCCGTGGCGGTGGTCGCCGATTCTAAATTGTGACAAATTAGTTGCAATGTGGTTCGACTCTGTTTAACTGTACTCACCAGAGAGAAAGGGCTTTTGTCCGGGTACAGACGTGTAATTCACCATGACATCATCTAATGATGGATGATAGTTTAGAGGAGTTGCCAAAACAGTTCATTTGTTTAAAAGAATAACTTTTCTACTGATTTGTACCTAATGTATTGAGTTGCAACGTCGCCTCGTGACTGGAATTCGAAATTCAGGCAATGTGTAGGGTGAATTTCAACGTCGTGGAAATGTGTAGCGTGAATTTCTACGTCGTCGTGATGTTGCGTTGTGGTGCTGTTCATGAATGACCTTTTTCGCCTGTCGATTTGATAAGGTCCAGAAAACCCCTGATTGGAGGAGAGAATTGGAAAATTCGATTGTGTCTAGGAAGCAAGCAAGGCATCGAAACTGTAGTAGCTTGAACAGCTGTGGCAGCAACACAAGCAGCTACTCAGATTCAGCCAAAGCAGACAAAACCAATGCATCATCAGCACTGTTGTCTAGACTGGAATTCTCCTTGCAAGTCAGATCTTTTATCATCCAATACTGAATACAACATCATCGTATCGCCTGTGTAAGAAGAACCTTTGGACATCGATCTATCCAAGAGAAGAAAGAACTCAAAATATTTATCAAACGAGTGAGAGAGAGCACGATATGATACGATACCCTTAGATAAACACACTTACACTGTATCAGCGATTTGTAAGCGAGAAGACACAAACGGCAACCAACCCGCTCCATTTCACCATAACCGAAGGCCGAAGCGGACATCCTCCTCCCCCCAAACCATGATTTCTTTTATACTGATGGTGTAAGATCCCGTTGTCCCGCCTCTTGAACTCAGTGATCTTGATATGCTTGCATCCTAACAACCCCCCCCCACGTCCACACCCTCTCATGGCCAAAACGCCTATCTCAAAATTATATCGAATCAACGCCCTCCGTCCTCGCTCGCCCTTGGACTCGCCTCGTACGCTCCCTCTTATGACACCCTCGTGTGAATATCTAATTGTTTATTGTTGGGGGGGAAAGGAACAAGCAGGGCCAGACTCGCCTCTCGTCCTACTACGAATGGATGGACATGCAAGAGCGAGTCGCACTCGAGTCCGAAATCATACGCAAGTGCCTTAGCCGTTCGGAGCTACAGTGTTCCTTCGTCGAGTATCGCGGATTCAAGGTGATATACCGTCGATACGCGAGTCTATTCTTCATAGTAGGAACGAAGGCCGATATCGACGTTAGGAAGATGTCCAAACCGTCTACGTCGTCGTCCAATAAGGGGGAGGGAGGGAATGTCGTGGCGAAGGGCGGGGGGGAGAAGTCGTACGTCGAGAATTACGAGAACGAATTGGGATTGTTAGAATTCATACACTCCCTCGTCGAGACGATGGATCGGTGGGCCGGTTCGATTTGCGAATTGGATATCATGTACCAGCTCGAGCAGGTGCATTTTCTATTGGACGAGATGGTAATGAACGGCTACATCGTCGAAACTAACAAGAGCAATGTATTGAGACCCATCGATCTTATGGACAGGGAGAGTAAGAAGAATGAGACCATGTTTCGGTAGGAGAGCATACCTCTGGAGAGAGAAAGTTGGAAGACTCTTAGTGGTTCAAGGGGGTGCTACCGTAGCAGAAAATCTTATGAACATATTATTGATGGAGAGTCGGGCTTTTCTTCGTATTTCGAAAGACACAATGATTCCAACCAGTAAAAATAAATAACAACGATTTCCCTGACGTCCACCATGTCTCGGAAAGCAAGTATAGTTTTGCGTTATGATATAGACAGTGTAAGCAACCTCCTAAAAAGAAGTGTCAGATACTAAATTCACTCGTTTCATCACGCTCGAAACAAACAGAGGTTTCCTCTGGTACTGGCGCCAATATTCCGGAGGACGATGCCGGTTGAGGGGAGGCAGTAATATACGTTTCATTCTCTGCGTACTCCAAATCGACGATGTCAAGAACTGGTTGAGCGGAGATAACACCACACGAGTCCTTCTCGTCATACTCCATCTCGACGACGACATCGACGGGAGGGTTCTGGCTACAACAGTAAGATGGTAGTGACGAGGGATTGCTACACTGATACGCCATTTCGTCGTCGGTGCTGGAACAGAGCGTGATGGATGGGGTGCCTGTTGAACGGTCGTCGTTGGGAGTATCGCCACCTCCCAACACGGCTAGTGATACGAACACAAAAACAGTGCCACCAGCGGTGACAAATAGGCATATAGACAATGAGCTCCACGAAGTATTGATTTTTTCGGATGCGCCCGTGTCTGCTCTCTCGCTCATCTTGTCTGAGGACAATGATGGGTACGGCCCTAGTGGCGAAGGAGTGCACGTTGGGGGTGTAGAATATGCGACGCGAATAGTAAAGTCTTTTGTCTCGCCAGTGCCGAAGTCAGGTTGCGGAGTCGTGGGAAGAACGCCCGTGGTATCGTCCGATAATGTATTCAGTGATGGTCTTAACGTCTTCGTCATTAGACCCGACGACTGACTAACCGGGCGAAGATCAGGCGAGATTTGTATCCCTTGTGCCGAAGAAGGCTGGTACGAAGGTTGGCTCAAAGCGGTTGCTTCGCTTGCGAGACCGAGCGACGGCGATCCATTTGTATGCGACGACTGAAATGGCGAAGGTTCCAATATATCCTCGATGAGGGTGCTTGACGAAAAATCCGACCTCAATACGCGACGCTCGACGAGTGTGACGACGTGGACTGAAACCGCAAGAAGGACGAATGACTTCATGGCGTTTGGGGATTCGCAACTTGGCTTATTGCGGCTTCAGTAGTTCTCTCGAGGGTCGGTGGAGATTAGCGCTGATCTTGACCGCCGAGAGGGGAAGTAACGAAGATACCGGTAAGTAGCTCGCCAGGACGTTTGGAGTCGCACAACCGTTATTTATTTCACATAAAACGGCTCTGTAGTACCCCTGGACCACCATGGCTCCCTATTTTTGCCAGCCCGTCGCTTCTTGTTTTACATTAAGTAAGGGCCCATCAATGTCGAGAATGTGTCGCCGTTGCCAAATCAGAAGCCGCGAGGAGTGCGACCAGCATGTGCAACAAGGAGGACTTTGCTACACACAGGCACGGCACTGTTTTCCTAAGTAGAACTCTTGTTGGCACACATTTTCGACCTTTCCGAAGAGAGTTCTTTGGTGGCGTTTCACGCTCGGTCCTGCAATATCTATTGAATGAATTGGAGGGGGGATTCGTTAATCCCATCAGCTGATAAATGCACTTATCTTTTTTACAGTTGTATTAAATTATTCTCTCTCCCTCTTTATATACAGCTGTAGGGCGCGATCCGATAGATATGCGCACGAGACAAAACAAAAGTCCAAAGCATATTGATTTCTCTAACTTGTCACCCTCACCACCGCCTGCTTCGTGCTTAGGCTAAACGCCAAATACTCATACTGCCAACCGAACCTCTTCTGTGTGGCCACGAGCAAAAAAATCGGTGGTGGAGGAGATCGGGAAAAAAATGGTCATGGACAGATCCGTACGTTGGGAGTCGTCTATTCATTGTAAAGGGATGAGAAAAATCCAAAAGATGGTGATAGAAGACTCACGCAGCACTCCCTCCATGCACGGAATTCGTCCTGCCTCCAACTGGGATGGCATAGGTACTCGTCGAAGACTAGCACCGTGCCCGGTATTATCCGGCCGTGGAACGCCTCGAGAACGTCCCTCGTCGAACCATAGAGATCGCAATCGACGTTGGCATATGCAAGAGGACGTCCTTTGTCCACCGTACTCAGAAATTTCGGTATCGTATCCCTAAACAGTCCCTTATGGAACACGACATTATCTCCCTGTTCCATCCGCGGCATCGCGCCGCCCGTGCTGTAACTCCCAGCCTTCTCGTTGCCCCACGGGACCGGCAATCCTGTGAACGTATCGAAGCCGTGTATGGGCGTATCGAGCGGCAGGAGTTCCTGCGTCATGCGTATCGATCTACCGGACGCTACGCCGAATTCGCATATTAGGCCGTCGTCATGTTTCAACAGGGGCATGGCGGCGTCGAGGGCGATCTGGAGCATGGCGCGCGTCCCGCGGTGTAGGTTGAGTCGAGATGGATCAGTGCGACGCGCGTGCCATCGGACGTATCCCCAGGAGTCGACCAAGGACGATAAATCGGACTCGCCCCGACGCAAGGTTTCCATGATTTTCTCGGATTCCTCGACTTCCCCCAGACGCTTTTTGAATGTAAATGGGGAGAGAAGAGAGTATGGGTGGGGGGGGGGGGGGGGGGGGGGGGGGGGTGTCTTTAGATACATGATTAACATACGAAGATGGAAACACGAGGGTCGGATGTGTGCATAAAAATATACGACATCTCCCCTCCCCCCCGGGGGAAGAAGGGCAGGTCGTCGTTCGTCGTCGTTGTCCCTCGTCGTCGTTCATCGATCTCACCTCTAGGGCGACCGCAAGGTGAAAGGATACCTCGCCGTTGCTCCCCAACCCGCCACCAAGGGCACATGCCTCCCGATATGCATTCACGGCACGTTCCATTTCGTTCCTCCATACCATCTTCTCCGTCCTGCTCTCGTCGCGCGACGACGACGACGACGACGCGCCACCGCCATTCGTCGTCGTCGCCGACGCCTCGACGCATATCCCCACGCCGTGATATGCCGCCCCCCCCGGATACGGATCGATGTTCGAGCTAAGGTCGTACAAGCGCACGGACGCGCGCGGATCGCCGAAGGCATCGTGACTCAAATGCGCGAGACGGAGACAGCAGTACGCGAGCGCCGATTGGACGGTCGGTCCGCCCCCGCCAACTCCCGACGCGCTCGCGGAGGAGGGGAGGGACGTCACGCGACGGAAGACGTTCGTCGCCGCCGCAGCCCCGCCATCGTCGAACGATGGGGCGTTGATTTCGCCGTCAAGGAAGCACTGATACAACGTCGCGGCCTCGTGAAAGCTCGCGCTCGCCGATCGCGCGAGGCCCAGCTTCTCGAGTGCCATGCCGTCGCGGAAGGCGCGATCGGCGTCGCCGGTGGCGGTGGAGATGGATTGGGAGGAATAGGACGCCTCGGGGGGATAATCCGTCGTCGTCGCGGTCGCGACCATCATGGTACTAGTCGTCGTCCCCCGTCGACGAACCGTCGTCGCGCGGGACGACGAAAATGACGTCGGCGAAGGTTGATGGGGGGAGGGGGGGATGAAGGCCATGGCCCCTCCTCCTCCTCCGACCACCCCCGCGAGGAGGATGATGGGGATAACGAGTCGACGTGAAACTCCCGTTGCATCATATTCGCTTTGTTGTCGAGGCCCCATCTTCGTCGTTGTCTTCGTGTGGGTTGCTTCGCACGATGACGGATGTGATGTGTGTACGTTGTGATGGACGTGTAATAAAATTGGGGGCGAGGGGGCGAAAAGGGGGGGGGGGAGGAAAAAAGGGCAAGACGAGAGGTAATTATTTTGCTGTTCCCAGAATGAGAGTGACACAACAATGTGGACATGAGTCGGGCAAATTCTCGAAATATCATTTCAACCAATTCTGTAGAGTCCGGTGTAGACGGATAGAATATAAGAAGTCCTCGAAAGATTCCACCCAAAACTACATCTATCAAATCTTTCACCCCACCCATCAGTGCATATTTGATGATCTGACGAATGTGGAACATGGGGGACTACAGTGTCAAGATCTATTGACGAGTGTGGCCATATCCATATTGTTCTACCGGATAGATTCGAGTGACTCGAGTAACACCATACTCCTACGTTCTAAGCGTAGTACCATAGAAGAAACGAGATTCCTTTTCGGTGAAGATTGCTAAATGATATGGAATATCCAACGTGACTTTTAGTTAAGGTTTCGAGGAGTAGATATGCACCAGGTAATTTGCATTCTCTTTCGAAATCGCGGCCATTTGCACGCGCGCGGGAGAGCTACATCGCCGTTTTACCGAATCATCTCCACGTCAGTCAAGACACGACACGTCGGGGGGAATGTAAAACCTCCCCCATCAAAAATATGATAGCTACTCGACTACAGAGGATCCACCCCCCGGCGATCCAATCCATCCCTTATCCCTGGCGTAATCGAACATGTCCCGTATCCTTTCCCTCTCCTGAGTACGAACGTCGGGATGCCATATATCCAACAAAAACACCACCCGACATTGATCGTCGGAATCGTTCCAGGCCTCGTGAACGTACGAATCGTCCAACACGATTGCGGACCCCTCGTGCCACTCGCGTATCTGATCGGCGACGCGTATCCCCGCCAATGGCCGATCATGACGACGACCGGCACCACCACTGGCGTTGACGTCGTCGTCCCTCGGGACCACGAGGGGCAGGTGTATGCGCAATCGCAGGTTCATCGGTCCTGTATGCGGCATGATCGACGACTTGGGATGCAACGTCGAAAAGAAGGAGAAACCAAACGGCGTGCCGAAGAGGGTACCGTCCTCCTCGAGGTCGTTCACGATGGCCGTAGTCTTCGGACATCGATCGCGAAATGCATCGTTCCGTTTCCCGTTCTGCATGCACGAATGCCAATCCCACGACCCGACGTGGAGGGCCGCGTTCGTAACGTTGTTGTGTTCCCCACCCCCGAACGATACGTCGTAATCCGGCTCGAGCGGCCTTTTCCTAGGCGCATCGTCGTCGGTGATGGTTCCGAGTCCGAGTACGGCCTCGAGATATTCCGATTTGATGTCGTCATAGCCTTCCTCGAGACAAGACACGACCGATGACACGATCGGATCGTTGAACGCGATGCGATGTCGTCGTTGTGCTAGTCGTCTTCGCTCCTCCTCCTGTTCCTCCTCCCGACCCCCCTCCCGAGGAGGAGGAGTGGCGGACGATGGAGCCGTCCAGAACGGCAGCGAGCGTAGTCCTGGCAGGTGGAAGAGTGATGGCGATGGACGATGTACGCCCGTGGAGGCTAGGAGTGACGGTCCTTGCACGATTGTGGCTGATTTGTTTCGTCGTTGATCGTCTCCGTCCTGGATGGGATTACCAGTCAAGTAGGATGTGGTGGAGGAGGAGGAGTTCCGCTGGGGGGAAAGCAGAGGGCGGCACCGGACCCGATTTGGTCCGCGCGCGTATTGGACGGAACGAATCATCATGGTCGACAACGACGTGAACGACGTGAGACTGTTTTGAGGTCGACTACCGTACGTACTGGTATACAGGAAAATACGTCCGTTTTCCTTTGGGGGAGGAAAAACTCGTTGCGCCTTTGATTGCAACTACCTAATGTAGATAATGCA
>JALLBA010001265.1:0-10611 GCA_036939675.1 Cyclostephanos invisitatus
ACCCCATACTTTAATCTAGGGCATTTTTGCCATATGGCAAAAAAAAACGATTCCCACTCTGGACTCAAGTCTCGATGGGGGAGGGACCCCCCCCTGTAGATTTGCCATCTGTCCATGTTGAACAGCTGCCTTTTTGACACCGATTTTCCCTGTGTAAACAATGCGCAATAAGCAATATAATCCTTTTTTTCTGCATTCCCCAAACACTGTATTATTTTATATTAGTAATTGATCGTTAAGTAAAGATGGGTCGTATCGTACTTCAACCTTGAGTTATGCCGACGTTCATAGGCTCTCTCGCTTATCAAAACACTCCACAAGAGAGCATTGACGTTGAGGGGCCACATCGCCTTCACGAACCATGCAGGAAAAGGAAGCTTGAACATCATAATCATCATAATTTCCCATTGACCGTGATCTCAATCACAAACACGTACCATGGCGTCCAACAGCTGGCCAAACTCAATAACATCTGGTCACCGCAACATTCGTAGGCGAGCAGAAGCATATGCAAGTGCCCTGTATTACAGCGAATGCACCCTCGGGGGCATCTCCCATCGCGATGCCGCCGTGGCCGAAGAAAATGCACGAACCCTCCATAGCCAATGGTGGCTCAAGGGTACTGATCCGAATCATCCCGCGATGAAACTTCGAGGGCCTTCTGCGGCCTCCGAAATGAGCACATCTCGAGACACGGATTCGGCCGAAGAGGACTCGAATCTAAACCCGGTCGATATGAATGGCGTCGAAGATTTACCCATCAACGACGACGACGTCTTAGGCGTTGTAAACTATCAAGACGATCTCGATGAACCAATTGACGACGAGACGAACGCTCCGATATTGGCTCGCGACGATGACTTGGGCCCAAGCTTCGGAAGCCTCAGTAATCTCTCCTGCAGCTTGAGGGGCTCTCCTCGTAGCGCCACGAATACCCTTATTACCACACAGCGAAATCGCCGGCCCCTTGCCGTTTCAACACAATCATTACTCCTTCCGCCTTGGTTGGCTGGTACACACACAAATCCTGTTATTACGGTAACTGCACCGGATCTACACACAAGTCCTGTCATTACGGCAACGGCTACAGTTTCGAAGGAGGAGGAAGGGAACAGTGAGGAGATGCTCAGCACATATTCTTCCTACCCAAACCAGCTTTGGAAATGCAAGCACCATGCCACCAAGGCCGTCCAAGTGACATCGGAGAGCGACGCCGATGACTCCACCACCATTTCAGGCAGTTTGAGCTGTGATTCGAACACTTATAATCCCTCATCAAAAAATCATCCACAAGAAATCGCTCATTCTCCTAGTATATCCAAGAAGAGAAATCGAGACGAGATTTCATCTATCCTTGATCAGACATATATCGAGGCCAGGATTAATGTTGCTAAGGCTGAGCTATTGTCAAGGCTTCGAGACGAGGGAAACAGTGCAGGGTTCAGAGCCGCCCTTGCTGCCCTCGAGAAATACTCTTTATCGAAAGCATCCGCGAACACGACGGCAAAGCTGAGTTCATCAATACAAGCCAATGGCGGCATTAATATTGACGGTACTTGGGTGAGTATATCACCTCCGGATTATCCATCCGTGCTCGGCAAGAATTGTGAAGGCGATAGCCTCTTTACTTTGGGTCGTATGGCTTTTGGTATGTTCGAGCCTTCGGATTTGCTTTGCTCGATTCAAAAGCAGTACAATATTGTAAAACGTGTCAAGTCGAAAGATTTGCCGCTATACGTCCCCAAGAGCTTGGCAGAAGAGGTTGCTAGCGAGAGTGGGAGGAAATACGGTGGAAGACTAAGGACCTACAAGTGAGTGTTAATAGACTATCATAGTTAGTTCGTTGGTTTGCTTGTTTTCGTAGTAATTTGATCTGACGTTGATTCGCCCTTCTACCAAACAGCATCGTTGCATCCTTCACCGTGGAACACAATAATGGAGCTAAAACTGATGAAAATATAACAAGCCAAGATCCACCGAGGGAACCCTTGAGAGGGATTTTGACAAGTTACGGCTACGCCCTTCCCGACCCCGCGGACCCAAACAGAGTATCGATTTGGTTTACGGGCGGGACCATTGAACCCGCCGACGAACGAAGACTGGGCGATTGGATGGATGTCTTCGGCACGAAAGCCGGCCACGGAGATTCCCCCGCCGAAGCGGACGAGGCCAAGATTCTTGCATCAAAGCTGCTCCTGGGGGTGATCCACGAGCCGATGGACGATTCGGGTGTCGTCGGATATCACATGAATCGTCCCATAGGTGGTCACGGCAGTGCCTATTGCGACGTAGTCTACATGGATGATGATCTACGCGTGATGAGGGGGAATATGGGGTCTATTTTTGCTCACCGAAGAGCTTGATTTTAGCTTTTCCATTTACGTACAAGCGTTGATATTTGAAGTGTGTCATATTGACATGTAATTATTAACTAGCCAAGCGGCAAGCTACTGCTTCCAGTGCCCTGCAACTTCCCCCAAAATTGATATTAATCCTTGAGATCGGTCTCCATCCCTCCCTATTAGATTCCATCCAGACTATTGTGCATAAACATGCAATATAATGATAACATAATTCCCAGGACATCAACCGGATCAACGTCCCGTTCTCTCTCTCTCTCTCTCTCATAGACGGAGGCGACTCTCCATGGCATCGTGGGGTACCCTCTCCCCCCCCATCCCCCCCTCCGGCCTGTTCCTCTTCACGTTCAAGAAGTCGCCGAAGCCTATTGTCATGTCGTCCCCCGTTAGGGTCTCGTACATCGCCCTCGACTCCGGATGCGCGTCGATACCGATCAATCGTCCACCGACGTTCGACGCCATTTGACGCTCCGTCGCGAGACGCATCGCGAGTCCGGATCCGTACAGGCGTCGGACGGCGTCGAGGTCGAGGGGGGATTCCGTCGCGGCATTCCCCCCGTTGGCTTTTCGAGGCGTTCATATTCGTGTTTAATTGTCGTGGTTCGATGGCGAAATGACGATGGCGATGGGTATGGCGGGGGAATGAAGGGGCGGCGTGAGTTACATTTTGTGGGGAAGGGGGCGAACGCGATGGCAGGCGACGGTAACTCCACAACATGTAAATTATATGTGTCGGCCACTCACCCCTCTGCATTCGATCGATGGGATGGCGCTGCATCGCCGAAGCCGCAAGGTTCGAGGAGTTCAACCCGTTGGACATGGCGTCCGAGGGCTTCCTCATCACCGGGATGGAGCTGTCGATGCCGTCCGTCATTTGTATTTGTCTAATTGTTACTCCTATTTGGCAGGCAGGTTGGGTGTGCGATGAAAAGAATTGCGCCGACGTCGGGAGAAGGGGGGCCAGCGGGCGGGTATCGTAAGCTACGTCGTCGGGCCCCCTTAAATCTCTCTTTTTTCATCCCCACATCTCACATCATTTGCCACGAAACACTCTAGTGCCATTAACGAAAACGAATCCCAAAATGAATAGATTGATCGCGTCCCGCGTAATTCGTTCGCTGACGAGCCGCCCCGAGGCGCTGGCGTCATCTTCGTCCCGCGTCGGCATATCGGCCGTCGCGGTCGACTCTCCCCTCCGGCAATCGCCTCGACGCGGCCCGTACGACCGCCCTGCCACAATCGTCCCCGTCGCTGCTCGTCGCGTCCTCTCGTCCGCGTCCTCCGATGCGCCCTCGCACGACGACTTCTCCCCCCGGAAGAAGGTCGACACGTCGAACGATTCGGAGAAGGAGATACGCGACCTAATCGATTCCCACGTCAAGTCGAATCGGGTTATGCTATACATGAAGGGATCGCCCTCCCAGCCGATGTGCGGCTTCTCGGCCACAGTCGTTTCCATACTCAAGAAATCCGGCGTGGATTTCTCGTCCGTGAACGTCCTCGATTATCCGGAGGTTAGGGAGGGTGTGAAGAAATACTCCCAATGGCCGACCATTCCCCAGCTGTACGTGGAAGGGGAATTCGTGGGAGGGTGCGACATCGTTAGGGACATGGACGAGAGCGGCGAGCTCACGGATTTGTTGAAACCGGGGGGGAAAGATGACGCGAAGGAGGGTACGACGGAGTGAGGGGGGTTGAATCCTATCGAGAGGAGCATGAAAAAGTATTTCCTGCTCGATTAGGAGGAGGGTGGGTGGTGTGTGGGGGTCTGAATGGATATTAAGATTCGAGTTGGGTTGGTGTGGGCGTGGGGGGGGGGGGGGGATTCGTCAGGTTGATCGAACGAAATGCTTCAAATGTAACTCGGTTCTATTCAACCATATCATAGGAAACTACTCTGTGTGCACGTTGAATTTCTCGCGATTGGATGTTATGTAGTCCAATTCACGACAACAACCTCTTGATTACGAGTTTATGATGCGCATGGAACACAAGTTTAGTTTACATCTAATATGACAAAGTCGATGGCGATTCGAATATTTAGAGAACCGAGACGTCCGCAGGCGCCCGCTCAGACCTCCCACCACGGTGCATCGTTGCCGTGGTTCAACAACTGCCTCACTCCCTCCTCCTTCATCATCCTTTCCTCCTCGTCGGATATTTCCCGCAGGACCCTGCCGTAGTCAGGATGCGTGCAAAGGACGTAGGTGGTCCAGCCCGCCGTGCTGGATAGGGCCCCGGCAGATACATATCCCAAGAGGGTATCGAACGACCAAGCGACCATGCCCATGAGGAGAGAAAACATGAAACGAAGGATCGGATTGTACAGGAACCCGAAGTTCGATGCGATGGGTTTGCGTAGGAAGGACAGATTCGATTCGAGTGAGCATACCAGCAAACTGAAGAAGATCCCGTAGCTCGCGAGAACCATCTTGGGGAGGGAGAATACGTGTACTAGATTCGCCACCTGCTCCGTTGCGACGGGATTAAAATGGACGTATCCAGGTGCGATTTGGGGTGAGATAAGGGGGGCGAACGGGAGACCGTATCACCGTAGCAGTGTGTGTGTGCAGTGGTGGTGGTGGGGGGGGGGAAGCAAAAATCATTCTTTCTCACCGAGCCGAATAAAAACAGCGCCGCGGAGGCAACGTTCCCAAGTCTCATATACCTTATCAATATTACGGTCGTCGGCGGAACGTTTTCGTCAGTTCTTTGCCCCCTCTCCGTCGTCGCGTCGGTGCCATCGGCGTTGTCGCTCGACGGTGCCGAGGATGCCCAGTCCCACTGAGACGATCTCGTCGGAAAGTCGTCGTCGTCCAGGAGGGGTCGGAAGCGTTCGGCGTCCATGGGTTTGGTTTTTTCTTCGATCTTTCGTCGCCGGATGGCGAGATTTGCATTGATGTTGGGTAGAATCATGAGACCTACCTACGTAGGAATAGTTTGGATAGTATCTAAACAAAGTCCCAAAGCGCTGAGGTTGGCAATTACTATTTCAATAGAAACAACATCTTTCATAGTTTCGCCAGGCGCAGCCAAGGCCAAGAGGGAGGTGTTTGCATGTCTCTCTACATGAACATTTGCTCTGATATTCTAAAGAGTGAGTACATACCATACTGACTATCAAACTGGGTCTTTGTCTGGCTGTGTTGTCACAAGGTCTTCCACTTACTTTTACAAAGCCTGTTGACAACGTTTCCCGAAGCCCGAAGGCTAATATGTAATGAGTAAGGTTATCATGTATCATGTCCACTTGAATTCGAGCTACCGAAGATATTTTCCATTGCTGCATGAAAGGCCTATGTTAGGAGATACGTGGCCACAATTTAGATATTATCATGGATGCCCACGACGAGAAATCGTTCGTGAGACAATGGTAGATTATGACAAGCATTTAGAACATGCCATTTCAGCCTCAAAGCTAGCAAAAGAAAACTTTGTTTAAATAAACGATTCTTGCTTGCAAGCAACAATGTGCCACAGAAAAGCACGAGTCATCAGGTCGTTGACGGTTTGTAAGTCGACTTCTATCATGATCATCAATGCTCGTGCGTGAGCTGGTACCAAGGGTCTAACTTGTTGTTCCTTTGACATGCAAGTACGCCATTGTTGCTACAGCGCCTCCTCCATCCGCCTGCGCCGCCGATCGTGCGGAAGGCCACTTCAACGCAATACATCAGAGAGTCGTCGATTTCCTCCCTCTCAGTCTCCCAGACGACGCTGGACGAGGACGACTCTGGCGGCAGCGGCGCGTGAAGACGACGAGCTGCGATCGCATCGGCTTTAACGACGGTCTCTTCCATGCCTTCGCTTGCATATTTGATGCTCTTATTCGCCTTTTTGATGACTTCCCGACCCGAATGTTCGATAGACAAGACACTGGTGCCGCTCTTGCGCACAAACAGAGGACATGATAATGCCGGCGCAGCCGGTATTTCTGGTAGGCGATGCACGCTGCGATCTCTACAAAAACCCTTGTGTGTGATGGCGTATCGGATATCTTTGCGTTTGCGTTCGAAAAACTCTTCAATTGAAGAGTCGGTGAGTCTCACCATGGCTCGGAGTCTGCTGATTCCAGGGACACTTGGGAAGTTACTCGGGGCGCAGCTTTTTTCAGCCAAACCAAATAGTAATCGGATAGAGGCATTTTCTTCAATGTAACACCAATCATAACATTTGTTTCCAGTTTCGAATTCGTACTCCTCTCGTAGCTTGGAATCAGGTGGATGGATTGAGTTGTGTGTGTGTTTGTTGAAAAGGAGGTGGAAAAAGTCCATCGATTACATGTGTGAATTATAAGAACAAACTTTGCTTCATCACTTACCCATGCTATCTCCTCCTCTTCGGCTGTCAGAGTTGAAGATCGTGACTCATCTCTAAAAGGAAGGCTTGGTCCATGTGATTTCGTAGGGGTTTGAGACACACGGCTGGCACATTTTTGGCGTTTTGGACTCTGCTCGGGGTTGGTATCGCCAACATGTGCATTGCACGCCAAATGTAGATGTTTAGACGATACACTGTCTTCGACTTCGGCTGTCAAAATTGAAGATCGTGACTCATCAATAAAAGCGAGGCTTGGTCCATGTGATTTCGTGAGGGTTCCAGGCGTACGGCTGACACATTTTTGGCGTTTTGGACTCTGCTTAGGGTGGCGAGTATCAGCCAAACGTGCATTACACGCCAAACGTAAATCTTTCGACGACACACCTTCTTCGATCACTTCATTGTGTCTCCTACGCATCTGCCTTACAGCCCACACATTGAAAAGGCCAGTCTCTACTAGTAACTCATGACTCGGGAGTGAGAGATTGGTTTCATTTCGCCGATATCCTCTTAGTAAGAGGAGACTGATATCATTCCGCCGTTTTTGGAATGCTACCCTTACTTCCTTCTGCAGCCATCGGACAATCCGCTGGAGTGGCCTGCGCTTGATGCCACCAATTTTCACCAGCTCGTCCTTCAGCTTTTCAGACGCATTACATTTGATATAATTCCAGTCAATTTCACACTGCGTGACCAGTCCTGCTGAAACTGTCGACTCAATCCTTTTTGGATCAGTTGAAGCTGCATTACGATCGTCTATCATACCTCTTGGAAGCAGTATCAAGCTTTCCTCAGCCAACCATGCAATCTCATCCTCAAGCTGTGTCAACAATGAAGGAATTTGTGACGCAACTTCAGCATCCGATTGAAAGGAAACATGTGGATTAAGACTCTCCTCCAAGGCTATGCGGAGGAGCGCATCGTTTGTTGGTCTTTTTCTCGAATGTCGAACTTCTTCACGCCATTTCAAGCTCTGAATCTCGTTCAAATCTATTTTGATAATATCTGAGCGTCTGAATCCTACTTGTAGCGCACTGCAAGCTTCCCTTCGAAGACGGATAATATTCTCACTGCATGGATCTGGTTGACTTCCAGTGCATGCTCTGATCAATTCGATGCCATCTACCAGCGTCAGGTCAGTGGCGTTATTCCCTTCCACGTCACTCCATTTCTTAAACAGTGTAGAAATTTCAGACCGAAATGCAACACCTATTTTCTCACGCAATTCTAATGAACCATGCCTCCATGCGAAGTCCAACTTAATTGGAAGGTGTAAACAATTCTCTGAAAGAGTGCCACTTTGTGATGCAGGAAAGAGCAGCTTACTCTCTTCCACTAGCCAGGCTATTTCCTTCTCCAAGGCTAGAGAGTCATCTGAATCATCATCAAGCGGATTGTGTGGTATTTTAGCAGGTGTCAAATTGCGTCGGCAGCACTCGTTAAAGAAATTCAAGCGATCAAATGTCTCAAGATAAGCGTCTGGCAATGGCGCCGAAGGCTTCCTTTTCTCCTTTTTGTCAGTGTTGGCACCAGTACTTTCGACTTCAACCAGAGCATTACCAGTCTTCCTCGATTTAGCTATTGAATACAAATCGTATGCTGCAGCTTCATCCCCTCCCGCCTGTTCCAAAAATGCGCAAAATAGACGCATCTGTGGCTTGGAATTGAATTTGTACGATTTTGTGGGCGAGAACCAATAGGTATCAGAAATCCTTCGGCTTCGGGAATTATCAGACTTGCGAGGCACCACGCGTGTCGTCCACCCGTCCGGTAAATTATTGGCAGGCTGAGAGGGACTACCAGAAGATCCATTCATTCCCCCGGTTGGACGGCAGAAATTGATGCCCACACCCGCCGCGGGAGCTTTTGCTCTCCCCGCAGTATTCGCCGAAAACGAATGGTACGCTGCATGTGAATTCCTCTCGTTATCTCTACTGTCTTTCGCATCCATCACATCTTCACTGCTGCCGCCGACGCCGCTGCTTTTCAATGAGACGACGTCACTTTCCTGCTGACGATGACTGTCATAACAACAAATAACAGCGCCGTTCAACAAGGCATGTGACAAAATTGTTTTGGTGATCTTTTGGGGCATGCTGGGGATAGGGCGTTGATCGGAATACTTTTCATTTATGTCACGGTTGAAGGATACGTCAGCAAAGTAAAATCTATCAGGGGGCTATCATACATCATTGTTGAACTAATGAGCAGCTCTCACAACAACCCATCAATTGTTGGCGTCTTCATTGCCATTCTTTTGTGTTTTCTTTCCTTGCTCGAATGAGGAGAGCGGTTGCGGGAGCGGAGGCGTAAGAAGATGAGAGAGGAGCGGGACTTAAAGAAGGACTCCCATCGCCAAAAATCCTATTTGCCGGGAGGAGGGGCCGCCGGCGGCGCGCCGCCGTCGAGCGAGCGAGGTGATGGGGTGTGGATGCGAAATCGTTTTTCCAAGTGTTGGTGGCTTGACGATATTAGAGAGCGCTTCAAGAGAGGAGCGCCGAGGATCATTATGAAATCGCTTCCGTATTCGCCATACGGCGTCTTCACTGGCCAGCTTTTCCAGTACAGCACCAATCCGTCGCTCATCGCATTTGAATCGTCACCTCGACAGTCGTCGGCGGCGCCACAACCTACTTGCAACAAGTGCATACTCCTTGGCGGTCTCAGCGACGGACCAATTCCAACGCCATACACGAAACTGTTAGAAGAGAAATGCCATAGCATGGGATGGAGTCTCGTTCAGCCAATACTGTCCTCGTCGTACCTCGGCTTCGGAAATGGGTCGCTATCGCGGGATACTGATGAAATCATGCGTTTGATGGAATACCTGGTATGTCATCATTCCGCCGAACGCTTCGCGATGGTAGGCCACTCCACGGGATGCCAAAATTCGATTCATCTGCTGAAATACGGAAGAATAGATTTGGTAAACAGGGTAAAGGTGAGCGATGTGTCTCTTACCGCGTGGATGTGTCAACGATGATACGTTCATGACACTCCGCTGACCACATATTTCTGCATGTATATTTTGCTTCGTAGGCCGTCGCTCTGCAAGCTCCAGTGAGCGATCGCGAGTCAATCACTCTATCATCGGACGATCACATCGCGAACATTTTGCATGCGAGATCATTGCAAGGAGAAGAAATGATGCCCCGGTCTGCCTTCTGGGCGCCCATCACTGCCTCGCGCTATCTTTCGTTGTTTGATGTCGATGGAGACGATGATTTCTTTAGCTCTGATCTAACTTGCAAAGAATTGCATGATCGGTTGGGACATGTGGATGAGATAGGCCGGATGACGGGCCTGCATATATTAGTGGCATATTCGAAGAGAGACGAGTACGTGCCGGAAAATATAAACAAAGACGTCTTATTGAGACGGATGGTTTCGGCAATGAATGGGATCGATTACGAAAGAGACGGAAACACCGGCTATCATGAGGGAGGAGCAATAGCACGCGGACTTATGCTAGAAAACTCGAATCACAATTTATCTTCCGATGACAGTGACAAAGAACTTTTCGTCGAAGCTTTTGGAAAATTATTGATGATAGAGTAGGCGAATCTAATAAAGCAACAAAATATGACAGATTCCTCTATGATAGAAGGAGGATAACGCTCGAGCACGAGAGGAAACTCAGAGCGAAGTTCACGGATGATATTAGAGAAAAGTTGCAGAGGGTACATAATTTGATCAAGGAACAGCATGCAGTTTTGGAGCGCTCGCTAGCATAGGCTTCCCGATTAGAAATTTGACACTATATTCTGCTACAGGTCTCTCAATCTGGAACTTGCTTCGTTTCATTGGGCGCATTTACTAAAGCAATAAAATTAAACGGATTCCTAGAAGTGACAATTATCATGCACTCATTTGATATGCACTCATGCTTATGATTGTACTCAGATTATAATGTCAACCTGCAGTGACCTCC
>JALLBA010001266.1:0-10600 GCA_036939675.1 Cyclostephanos invisitatus
ATCGACGTGCAGACCAAACGCTTATGTGACTGCCCATATAAGTCTACATAGAGGCAAGATGGGTACTGCAGCCACCATCAAACTGGCGCGAGGAAAAGACTGGAAGTTGATTTTCAAGGCGGAATGTACCGCACAAAAAACTCCTCAGCAAAACTCGGTTGTCAAGACTGGATTCATGACACTAGTGGTGCAGGCGCATAGCATGATGAATGCGGCGCAGATTCCAGATGTAATGAGGTTTAAGTTGTGGGCTGAGACAGTGATGACAGCAACAGCTTGAACAATCTAGTGGTTGAGACTGTCAATGGTGTCATGAAGACACGTTGGGAGCATGCAGGATTCAAACTACCATCGTGGAGCAAAAATCTTTGCTCTTTTGGAGAAGCTGGAACAGTCAAAGAAACGAAAGCATGGCAAAGTATTAGTCTGTGGAGTAATGATGATGTTCATCGGGTATTCACAGGAAAGCCTGGCACAATGCTACGGGATGTTCAATCTGAACACTGATAGAGTGACTCTCACAAGAGATATTATCTGGTTGGGTCAAATGTATTATCCAAGGCTCAATACAAAAGTGACAACGCAATTGCCAATTGTGGCACTCCCAGTGATGCAATACACAGAAGATGGCACAGAAGAGGCAGGAATTGACATTGAAATCATTACTGTAGGGCCTTTAATCTCCGAGGAAAGGGAGGGTGGCACTTTGTCTTCTTCAGAGAAGCAGGGAGCGGCCGATGGTTGGATCATTCATAGGACACGCTATGGGAAAGTGACTGGAAAGAAAGGACGATATGATCCATTGACTGGGGCTACTGTAAGCTGGACCGACGTTGCAGGTGTCGGCATTGATGTGACAACAAACTACTACGATGTGCTAGGAATTGATGAAAGCAAATTGGGAATTCTACAAAGCAAACATGATGAGATTAACGAGTACATCAACATGGGAGCCAGTATTGGAGGCGGTTTCACCAACACTCTTGAACTCAAGCTTATGAAATACCATGAGGCAATCAACGGACCCGACAGAGAAGTGTGGAAAGTTGAAGTGTAGAAGGAGCACCAGAGAATGATATCCAATGGTGTATTCGAGCCTGTTTACACTAGTGAATTGCCAAAGGATACAAAGCTAATAGACACAACACGGGCAATGAAAAAGAAAAGCAGTGGAACTCTAAAGGAAGTGTCCACATTAGGGGTTTTTGCCAAGTTGAGGGAGAACACTACGATGGATCAAGCATCAGCGCTCCAGTGACGAATGCTATGACGATAAAGATGACCCTCACGCTAATGTTAATACAAGGGGGAATTGCACACATTGTGGATGTGAAGGGAGCATTCTTATATGGAGAATTTGAGGATGGCAAGAAATTGTACATCAAAGTCCCATTAGGATTTGAGGAGTTCTATGGCAGCGACACAACATTGTTTCCAGGAAAACATTGTACGGACTGAAACAAGCTGTGATGGCATTCTACAGGAAACTACTGGTGGCTATGTCAAACATTGGACTGAATCAAAGTTCAGCCAATCCCTGTCTTTACTACAAGTGGGTAGGGGGAAGATTGGTCTTTATGATCTCATGTCTCATGGATCGATGACAATATCATTCTAGGCCCAAGCGATCTAGTTATGCAACTCAAGAAAGAGCTCATGGGGCATTTTGACTGCAATGACTGTAGGCATCTCAAGGAGTATGTTGGGAACAAGATCGAATATGGGGGCAACAATACAATTTGATTCATGCAAACTGTTTTAATGCAAAGCTATAGTGAAAAATTCAAGCTGGAAAACAATGCTACGATACACCAGCACAATCAGGAATGGTTCTAATGAAGCCGGTCGATGACAGCAAATTGCTGAGTGACGAGGATCAATCTACATTGAGATCAGGCATTGTAAAGTTGCTTTGGCACATGCAGTACTCGCGGCCTGATATTTCTCAGGCAGTTTGCAATCTGGCAAGGCACATGACACGTGGAGACAAAAGCCACATGGATGCGATGATTCGGTGCATGCAGTATCTCAGGTGCACAAAAGATGCTGGTCTTTTCTTAAAGCCGGAGAGAAAGTGAGATGGGAGCAACAGTTTCCTATTCAAGATCAATGGAATACTGGATTTGAACTATGCAAAAGATACTCAGACAAGGTGCAGCATCACAGGCTACATGGTGTACGCCGAAGGAGTTCCAGTGATGCATCGAAGTGCGACACAGAAGACAGTTGCATTGTCATCATGCGAGGCTGAGCTTAGTGCTGCAGTCCTGTGCATGCAAGACATGATTTATGGCAAGAATTTGCTGGAATCAATTGGTCTGAAAGTCCAGCTACCGATGGTATTGGAAATAGACAACAAAGGGCTCATCAACAGTTTTAGTATTGGAGGTCGCACATGTCACATCGATGTCAAGCAATGTTTCTTACGAGAACTTAAGGAGTCAAAACAGTTGATTGTCAATTGGATTCCAGGGACGGAGAATAATGCAGACATGTTCACCAAAAATTTGGATGGACCGATCTTTAAGAAATATGCGGAAATGCTTCTAGGCAAGCAAGCATTCGATGGGGGCAAATCTAAGCCCTAAGTAAGGGGGGTGTCCGGAGGTGTTACTTCGGATCTTAGATATTTTTAATTTGTCTCACAGTTTTCCTGTTAGAAACTTGAACACTAGGTTCACAATAAAAGAGAATCAATGAATTCACTATCTTTAGTTGTTCACCTGACTTTTTGGGCATTGACGGCTCTAACGTCATTCATATGTGGCGAATAAATAATCTACACAATACCCACCCTAACAAGATTGTAGACATAAAGTCCTTTTGAAATGCCCCACCTAATGTCTAGCATGGCCACCTTGGACGGCAGATTGTTATCTCTTTAGTGACTGACCTGGAACAGCAAGTTGAGAATGCAACTTTGTCATGATACGAGTTAACCTGGCTCACTGATGAAAAATCTGATTCATCCTTCACCAAGTCATTACAACCCACCTGGTAGGTAGGGGGGAAAGTTTCAAAATTTGGTTGAAATCATGAATTGCTTCCAAGGCATCAAGTGATATCATAGTACAGCACCAGTAGATGAGGCTCTGGACCCATATGGAAATATTCCCACTTCACAATAACACAGGCATTAATATTTTTTCAGACAAAATGCCACTGACTGTGTGATGGTGCCCCTCCTAAAACTGCAGTCAGCCACCAATGGGCATGATGCATCCTTATAAAACAAAAATACTGGAAAACATTCAAGAATAATGCATTCATTTAGGATGATTGAGCTCATTAGGAGTAGATTCTAATAAATGGAGGAACACATGTGTGAGTGGGCTCTCTGAAGTGTCATTTTATAATATGTTGTGGTGGATGTTGGGATAATCCCCACAACAATCGAGTTAAGGATCTAGTCCCAACAACACCAAATGTAGTCATGACAGGTTGAGTTGCAACATAGATGTTTGGAGTTCATCTTCTTCCGTTCAGTTTTCAATCTTTTTGTGGGGGCCGCTACAATCTACAATGTCTACATCACTACCCACACAATGAATATTGTCTTCCCTTGACGAGGATTACAATGTGTGTCAGGACGTATCGCACATGGGGATGGTACAATGGCTCTTATTTGCCTCCTGAAGTAATATTTCATTTTTGTAGCACAAGCTTTGTAATCCAGTTTTTGTTTCATTTCACTGTCATTATTTCACTACGATGATTCTTTTGTGAAAGCACACCATCGATAGACAATTCTCCATTTATGACAATGCATGCCCTCTCAGCCAACATTTCACTCCATCTTTCACCGGTACATCGCCATTGATCTCATATCGAACATGGTTCTCTTCAATTTCATCCAATTGATAACGGTAATTGATCATAATGCCACAACTACTCCTCAACCCCTTTTTGCTGCGATCAGCCATGAAATTCAAACGATACATTTCTGCACCGTTTCTTACGTGAAACTTTGCTACGGGGCATATTGGCCGCCCGTGGTGAGTTTCCACGGTGAGGTAGTATGCGGCAAGTTTCATGAGCAAGGGTTGGTGTCGATAGAACAATGCTGCGTCGCTTCGTTCGTTACCGGTGCCATTCGCATGCGCGACGGCATTGTCCAACTGATGAAGGGGATGCGATTCAGATGAGAAAATTTCTCGTAACTCTTCATACTCTGCCCGAGTAAGAAATCCATCGCCAATAAACTCGAGAGCGCCGTCCGAACGTTTATTGTCACTGCCATGGTTTCGTTCCTGCGGTCTGAGTAAGCCCTCATGGTACCGAGCAGACTTTCCTTCGAGCCATAATCTGAACTTAGGGATGGGCGATAATGTACAGAATGTATGCAGCGTTGGAAAGTCGCCCTGCAACACTTGAACGACCGACTTTATCAAATGATTTCCCAAGTCAACACCGGTCAGGCCTTGTTCCGAGTTACTGATCGAATAAAAAGCAGCGCAAGTTGCGTTGGATTCCGAATCTCCAGAAGCGGATTGCAAATCTTTCATACTCTTTGGAATTTTATGTAACAATGCAACGTGGACGAATACCAGTGGTTTGTCTGGCAACGCTGGATGGAAAAAGGCAAAGCATCGCCTTCCAGGACCAAGCCGCGTTCGCAAATCTTGTAGGCTTTGGAGGGGATGCACCGCCTCTTTGAACGCAATTCGCTCGATGATGGACGCTGGAGTTTTTTCGTATGTTATTCGTTGTAGCTGCAAGACTCCTGGTCTGAAAAGGGACGTGAGGATGGTTTTGATACTGCGTTCCACAGTTTGTAACCTCGTGAGTCGGAGGGATGTCATTTGGCCGTGATTGTTCTGTTGAATATCCTCATCGTCCTGCACTTCATCCCTCTGAACGAATTTCCAATAATGAATTACCTCGCTCGCATTCCGCCTCAGCGATACTAGAAATGCCACTCCCAAATCTTGTGGCGCCGATCCTAGGATGTAATGAAAGATGAACTCATATCGCGGAGTGCAAAGGCCACGAATCCGACGAATGTCAGCATCCCGGAACGGGCGAGAGCGGATATTATCGATTGTAGAAGTAATCGATTCTTCGTTCACACCGTATTCATCGCGTAGCAACAATTCAAGGATATCTCGTTTAGGACATTTCTCTGGCGAAGATGTATGCCAGTCGGGGAAGGAAAGGTACAGATTGCAAAATTCAGAGGTAATGCTCGCGGCGGATTTTCGTTCCATCGTACTACTTGGAGTGCGGAGGCTTGCCCTCCTGTGTCTGTCTACCGCATCCGTGCGAGATGCTATCTCATGAAATAATTGACACACACGGCTGTCTTTGCTGCTTGTAGCCACGGACCTTTGAAAGTGAAAGCCATTCTGGTTGCATAATCCTAACAAGATATTATATCCCGGCTTTTCGCCGTGGCAGAGGCGTGGAAGACGCGGATATCCCGAGGCAACGAAGAAACGAGATGACGAAGAAAGAGCCGATAATAGTCTTGGATGTCGTTTCATAGTAGCTAATGCCCCATCATCATTGCGCAGTTTTCAGCCCTTGCCAAGCCCGCCAACTACACTACGTTACACTCTTCTGAAGAACAACTTATTTACATATTTTACCTCGCTTGTTGGATTGAGTTAATTGTAGATATTCTTAATTTTGGTATGATCAATGTCAAATTATAAAAGTCGACAATTGATATATTTTATGTAGTGAGCGAAAAGAGACACAAGAACAACACTACGATACCCGCCCCCCGCCCCCGCCCCCGCCCCCGCCCCTGTCGTCGAGCAAATGATTTTGCACAATGGCGCCGAGGCAGAGAATCATGGATCCTCGTGGTGGGACGTCGTCAGACACCAATAACTCTAGCCGATGCCGCCAGAGGGGGCCCAATGTTATTATCATGAGTGCGGCGGGTAAGCCGATTTTTGTTCGATATGGGAACGAGGACGAGTGGGCGACTGCATGCGGGATAATTCAAGGGCTGCGCGCGAACGTTCTATCCTTTGGCATCGACGGTCCGGAGGAGGGGGGGGCGTCGTCCCTTGGTGACATCCTTTCCGTAAAGGCGGGAAGGAGGTTGATTGTATTCAAACATACCGAGGCCCTGAGTTTGGCGTCCATCTCCGATAGGAGCGATGGTAATCACAACGAGGCGTGGCTACGTCTTTTATTAGAGTATGTATATTCGCAAGTTATATTCACGCTGACATCGCAAGTCCAGTCCATCTTCACAAGCTCACCCAATTATGATCTGCGGAGTATGATGGGGCCGAACGTTGATGACTCGATACGAAATTTACTCGATCGGTTTGATCCGGCAATGCAAACCGACGACGATGGTGATGAACTTTCCGTTCATGGACAGGATTTGGGACGGAAATCCTTCAACGATATGAATATCAATAATCTTGGTAGGATTCGCGATGGAACGGGATGCGGATCATTCCTCACTGCCGGAGTCGAATGCATACATCCCATCCCGCCAGAATTACGCGAGGAGGCAAGCAAAATGCTCATTGACGCGCGCGGGAGCAACAGCAACGACCTATTCGCGATGTTTGTGGTCGGGACACGCCTCCTGACGATAGTTCAGCCGGCCAATCCATCTTTACAACTTCATACATCCGATCTCCACCTCATCCTCACGTTTGTGGGACGCCAAACTGGGCTTTTGACCAACGAATCGTGGTTCCCCCTTTGCCTGCCTCGATTCGACAGCTCCGGATTCCTCTACGCGTATACCTCCTGTTTGGACCCTATGGATACAGGGTTGAGTATCGTTCTCATCAGCCCCGACAACAACATTGAACAATTTGAATCTTTCCGACATACTGCCAATGATGTCAGGAAGAAGCTAAAGTTGCCTTCCATCAAAACAAAGGTCCTTCGGGTTTTTGATAATTCATCGAATGGTTCCACAGCATCCTCCGAGTCCAATCCTGTGGCCGGCAAATCCTTGGGCAATCGCGGTAGGAGAGGTTCGGGAAGCGATCTGAGTGGGATCAGTGCCGAAAGTGAGGATTCTAATTGGAAGAAGACTCATAAGGATGGATCGGACATCGAAGAAGACGAAGACGCTGGAAAAAGCATCGCTCAGCGCATCAGCTCTGGTAGGCGGGCTACGTTTGAAAAGCAATTGTATCAAACATGCTACATGGAAAAGAACTTTTTTGAAGAAAGTTCGGACGATGACGACGAAATTTCTCACGAGGTGCCGCTGCTTATGGCATTGAAGGTTGCATTGTCAGCCAAACAGCAGGACGAAATGATGGCTTCGTACCTCAAACGTGCATCTGCGGTTCACTTTGTTTTTCGCTGTGATATATACGTCAATAATTGTCAATCTGGAGGCGGTGGTGTCCCTTCAGCGGGATCAATGCTTTCACAATGCTTTGGGCCACCCCTCTCCTTCCCATTCATTGATCCCTCTTCCCAGAACCGTGTGTGGGATGTCTATCAACGCCTATCTCTCCGGCTTCGACTAGGATCCTCATCGGTAGAAGTGACGATGGATGCACTTGATGCGATTACCGATGCACATCAAGATTACCAATACAACGTGGACTCTTGCGGGATCAGTAGAGAATGTCCGATGCAACGCCTACTTGAATCACCACCGAACGTGCATTCTGTAACATATCTTCTCGATGACAATGAATGGCTGGTGAGTTGTTTTTCTTTGGTATCCGTTTATTTCTTTTTTATACAGGTTGCACCACCTTTTGCGCCTCGTCGTTGTTGGATCGCGACGCAATGCGATCGAAGTAGCTAACGTTTCCCCCCCCCCTGCTCCTTACTACTTTCATGCTTGATCGAATCCTGTCATCATGCCACCCTCCCGCCCATGTCGCTTGCCTCTCGCCTTTCCAACGAAGTTCGTGGGGTTGAACGGGAAATATTTTGAGCTATATGCTACTCTACCGGCAACCATCCCTCCCAAAACTGGGACTGCATACTGTGCAAGATTGGTTCGATGTTTGATGGGGGACGAAAGGTCTTTATTCCTGTCAAATCCTTTAACATGGGGTTTCTAATTTTTTGTAGTAACTAATGTTCACAGCAGCGGCAACGGCAATAGATGGCAATTGCGGTCAATGATGGCTGCAAGAGCAGCTTTGGGCAAGAGCACAGTCAACAAGGGTGGTAACCGCACAAGCTGGAAAGGTGACGGATGACGCCTTCAAATCAATCCTCCACCAACACCACTCTCTAATAGATTCTAAGAGAAAATGAATGCAAAGGAACATTTCTTTTGTCTTAAGAAATTCAAAGAAGACTGAGGACGGAAAGGTAGTCATTGTGGGAGGAGGAGGATGTAAGCAGAGTGCAGTCTATCAGAAGCTGCATTTCGGTTCGGTGATAAACCTGCATCATTCAGTAGCGAAGACAGATTTTGATGGATAACGACTTGAACGGAATGCAGAGAGAAGCTTGATTGATAACAATATAAACACATTCCAAAAGAAGACATTATTTCTATTCCTAAAAAAGTGGTGGCAGCCATTTCCTTTTCAACAGGAATTCGGTTGCTCTATTTTATATCCCAAGTCAACTCAATAAGTAGAAACCACCGCAACATCAACATACGTGTGGATGAAGCTTGACAACTCGGAAAAACTGTCGGGGGGAGGTTGATCAACGCTGTTAAGTCGCCAAATTGAAAAGCCAGCAATTGCACCGCCCACTGTAAGGATTCCAAATGCAACAAAAGGACGATAACGGATGTATGCAACCGCTGTCACGGCACAGCAGCAAGTGGTGCCAGCAATAAGGGCCACAACGAAAAAGGCGGCACTGCCAAGTGCCCCAAGAATTGGAAGGGTACTTAGAATGGTGGTGATGATACTGAAGAGCATCATCCAGCCGGCGACGAGCAGAGCCCAACAAAATACCCGAAGCACCTTGGTGAGCACCTTTTCTTCTTCTGTGGCCATCTTGATCATGTCGTCCAAATCGTGTCTGCCACGCCTAACCATCCAAATGATTCCAAGGTCGTCACTGAAACATAGTTTCTGGTCGAGGACTCTCCCCTTTTCAAAGCTAAACTTGTGCTTTTGAGTTCCAGCTTCGGGATCGGATTCGGTTAGAATCTGTTGCACAATGAACGATGCATCGAATCCGTCAGGACAATACTCATATTTGATCAAGATATCTCCATTCACCGGCTCGTCGCCCTCTTCAACCGTGGTTAGATTACCTTGAAAAACAACGACAATAAGTCGGAGATAAATGTAGAAGAAGAAAAAACACAAACAGGTCGAAGAGTGAATGTGCCCATGTTCATGCTGGCACATAAATCCAATCAAATTCTGACGGTGCGGTAAAATACAAACTCACCATAACGGTCCTTGCGCAACTCAGGGAGAGGTTCGATTTCATACGGTACCAACTCTGCCGGGAGAGGCAGCCACTCCGATTGAAAAGTAGCCTGCTCGGTCATGATCGCGTCACTCGTTATAGAAAATTCACCGACATGCGCAGCTCTGGAAATGGCAAGAGCATGTGGAGCCTTGGTCACATCAACCGGTTGCAACATGGCCGCTAGCTGTGAAGGTAAATTGGGGGGTACATTGTCCACAGGAGTAGGAGTAGCACTACCAGAATGCGAGACAAGTTCGTCCCAAATGCCACGTGAGTTTGTTTCGCCCGGTACATGCTCCAATCGTTCGGGCTGTGGATTCACAGACCAATCTTCCTTCACGGTATAAGTTGTCGTAGTTGTCTGACCTGCACCGATCCTGTCATTCTTAACCTGCCTCTGAGCCTCTTCGAATTTTTGATAGATCATGCACGTCCTCTTGATGACTAGAGCCTTCGGCAAGGGTGCCGTGACATTGAGCGCCCCTGGATGGAACTCGAGAGCATCGTCGTCTACGCTCACCTTGCCGACGAAGTGGACAAGCTGGCCAATGTTCTCATCGCCGGGGCGTTCGGCATTGGGGACCACGACCGCCTTGTTCTTGCAGAAGCTGATTCTTCGAAGTTCCTTCACGTGCCTCCCCTCGTTTTTCCACATGAGGCACGGGCTGCGCGTAAAAACAAACAATGCGATGGCATTAGAGTGGGTCACGAGGAAACGCCTGCTTGGTCATGCCAGAGTCGCACACTCGCGGAGAAAAAAAACATACCTTATGCATATGAGCAAGAAACCAACGATGGTCAAACCCAAAGAATTCTTAAGCTGACACCAGGTGTTGCAGTAAGTTGTCTCGGCGGCGGAATTTTGCAAGCGACGTCCGGTCCCATCACGATCCAAGATATCACCAAACTCAGCGTTGACGTCGCTGAGATCCGCCGACGCATCGAAATTCTTCGACAAGGCAACATGGGATGACGCTATGTCGGCACCTGCGCCTGTGATTGCTACGAGCGCCGCTGCCAGGAGGACGAGTGACCTCCTTGCTATGTTGGTTTTTGTCATGATCGATCTCTACGTCCGTCTTTATTCTTTATGTCTCGATCGGTGCTGCTTGATTTATTTTTGTGGATGGATCCTTCATACGTAGTACCTACTTACCTGTCGTCTCGACATTCCTATTATTTGCCAAGGCATTTCTGGCCGTCGCCCGGCAGCCAAAAAAAATAGGGTTATTTTTTTTATGCCTCAACCCCACCCCCCCAGCCG
>JALLBA010001267.1:0-10594 GCA_036939675.1 Cyclostephanos invisitatus
GCCTTTTTAGCGATTATTCGCTAATTATCTTATTAGATATCTTGGCCTATGTCATAGGAACGCTCAGTTGAAAAAGCAAAAAATGATTAAAGGATGATGAATCAACAATTAACACCTAGCTTGATGATGATGGATCAATTGTACATCCATAATACAAGCAAAAGGAAAGAAGTTTGTTGACCAGATCAATCATAGCATGACCCGGTAAGTTTTCTAATGGTCATCCCGCAGGATCACCCTGTAATCTAAACCATATTCCGACATCAATATTAGTTGGGAGCAAAGGTGAGACCCTTGGGCTCATCGGCGAAGGAGATGATTTGCTAACGTACATGAACATATTAACAAGGGCAAAGTCGACACACCGGCGGGGTAGCTGTGACCCGAATTGTAGAGCACGCGAGACGTGGTTCACCGATCATCATCTTAGGAAATGCAGGCTCACTTCCACTGGGCACAATTACATTTTCTTTTCTCAGGTGTAAATATCAAGTCTCTAGCTAGTGTTTTACATCCGCCTTGTCTTCTCTTACTCTACTCCAAAACTTTCAATTACGATACCGGACACTTGAAGCATGCACAGGCACAGGGAAGCAAAGACCACGGATGTGATGGAAGACAGGAAGCCACCGATATAATCCTGGCCCGTATTCCACGCCCATTTCGCCATGACGCCATAGAGCACGATGGCGAGAACGGTGTTGACAGTCCGGCGAGGAGAGCTGGATGATAGTTTTGGATCTAGAGGATAAGTCGTCGGGGCAGCTGTTGAGAGCTTGTATTTTGATGCATCATGACGCTGGCCCATTCTCAATGGCAAACCGAACTGACGATTACAACTTCGAGCGTCGATGTCACTTCTTTCCCGCCTAAATGCGTTCACTCGAGAGGAAATCACGTAGGAATCAATAACAAAAACTCTGGTGCTTGGCCGCCCTCCTCGTTGTCGTCCATATTTTACGTTGAGCAGAGGCCGTTGGATGCGATGAGACGTCTCGGAAGGTCATTGTTCCTCGTCCAGAATCTGGCGCTCCTCCCCCGAGGCTGCACCCTCGGCCTCGGGGTCGGTGGTGCCGACCTCGCGTCGTTTTGGCGGTCATCGCCATCATCGCCCTCGTCGTCGTCGGTGGCCTTCGTGACGACGACGACTACGTCCGTGCGTCGTCGTCGTCTCGCTTGGCCGTCGTCGTCCCATGCGACCGCCTATGACCGAGTGGACTCCCCGCCGCCACCCGTTGCTGCCGATATCGGCGACGACCGCCGCGAAAGCGACCGCGACGACGACGATCCCTTCTCCCTCCTCTCGTCCCTCGCGGCGACGGCCCTCCTCCAATCGGACAGACGTCGGGATGCGGTCGGCAAGGACGAGGAGTGGGGACAGGGATCGAGCGCGACCAATTGGATAGACGAGGGCAGCGCCTTCGCGTTCAGGAAGGCCCTCGACAAGGTCCGACTGTATCTCCCCGGGGGGAAGGACGATGACGACGGCATCGGTGACGGGAGAGGGGGACGACGCGGAGGAGGCGGGAGGGAGGGCAGGGACGAGGCGATAACGTGGCTCAGATGGATGAGGTCGGTGCCGTCGTCACTGATCGTGGATTTATCGTCCGAGGCAAGGCTATGCGCGAACGGGACCGTGTCGGACGACTTCCTCCGTCTGCTCGATGGCGACGCGAGAGGCGGCGGGAGCGACGGGAGCGTATCGGCCGTCGCGACGACGATGAACGACGAGAGGAGGATGCGACGAACGCGGTCCGATTTCATGGACCGCATACGATGTCGGCTGATATTGCTACCGTCCGGACGCGGCATGTCCGGTGGTGGCCTGTCCGAGCCGGCGGGATCGCTCACATTCTCCAAGCTATTGTACGGCGGCGTGACGAGGTATCGCATACTACCCTCCGCCTCCTCCTCGGGCGGGAACGGCGGGGACGCATCGTCATCCGACATATCGTCGGCGGCGAGGGGGAAACCGCCGAGAAGGGCGGGGGTGCGCACCGAGCGCAAGACGTCGGCCTTCGACCACGTGCCGTCCTGGGTGCAGTACGGCGGTGCGGAACGTAGGTACGACGCCGTGGACATGGGACCGGCCATGGTGTTGGAGTTCACGCTGCTGCCGAAGATTCAGGGCGGCGTCGTCGAAAATCTCGATAACGATTCCGGGGACGACAGCCGGGGTTGTAGGAGCGGGGGGGACATGACTCTACGTCGATTCGCGTGGAGGCCCACGGACATGTTCAGGTACGTCGTCGACGATGAAACGAGGGCAAGCGATGGATCGGCCGAGGACGACATGGGGGCAACGACGTCGTCGTCATCATCGCTCCTGCAGGGAAAGGACAGAAACGACGCGTTCGCGTCCGACTTTCGTTCGCGGGTGGGAGGCCTTGGTCCGCAGATCGACAATATCGTGCGGCGGGTCCTGGACGGAAGAGTTATACGTCCGGCCGAGGTGGACAACGACGGCAACCTATTGTCCTACGGGGAGGTGAAGGGGGAAAGCGCTGGGGATGACGACGACGTTCTCTCGTCGTTGGATGATGCATCGAGACGATTGTCCATGGCGGCGTTGGAAGCGGAGGAGTTGGCCCTACTCGGATTGACCCCCGTGAGGGGGCTGCTGCTTTACGGCCCTCCCGGATGCGGCAAGACGGCCCTTGCACGCGAGATCGCGAGGGCCCTTAGAGCGAGGGCGCCCAAGATAGTCTCGGCGCCGGAGCTACTCGATCGCTGGGTCGGGGGATCAGAGCGGCTGGTTCGAGAGCTATTTCACGATGCAGAGGCCGAGCTCGCGTCGGTGAATGGCGACGCATCGCGATCAGCGCTGCACGTCATAGTGATTGACGAAATAGACGCTGTCTTCAGGAAAAGATCTTCGGCGGAAGACAGCGGAGAGGCGACGCGGAGCTCGACCGTTAATCAGATCCTTTCCAAGTTGGACGGCGTGAAGTCCATTCCGAACGTGTTGCTGATAGGGATGACGAACCGTCGCGAGTTGCTCGACGAGGCACTGTTACGACCGGGGAGATTGGAGGTACAAATCGAGATCCCGCTGCCGGATCGAGAGGGCAGGCGCGAGATCTTAAACATACACTTCGGCGCGCTTAGGAATAGGGGCAGACTGAGTCATCCTCTTTGCAGCGCCATAGATGGGAGATACTCTCAGAGCGAAGATGACGATGTCATGCCTGCAAGGATGGAGAAGGGAAGGAAACGACGGGCTCTAAAAAAGGCGACAAAAGAGGTTTTTGATTATTTGTATCCCCCCAGGAATGCTGCATTTGATCTTGCACACGATTCTGTCACTGGTGGATTCAGCGGAGCAGACCTTGAGGGTTTGGTTAGATGCGCTGGCTCCATAGCGCTATCCAGGGTAAGAGAAGAAGGTGCAGGCATCGAGTCTCTCCTCATCACACTTGATGATGTTAATCAGGCTCTGAGCGAGGTGAAAGTTTAGTGATTAGTTTCTGAGGTCTACAATTTGTGGGAACCAAAATAGCATTCTCGACGAAAATGAATGTGGCCTATTGAAACCGCTTTACGCGAACAATCCCCCCTCCCTCTTTAATAGCGTGAACTCCGCCGAACCACAGCTTCATCACCAAAAAAGAATGCGAGAATGAACGATCGCGTTGATGTGAAAAAATGTCAACACCGTAAATGCTGTTGTTTCGAAGAGAAAACGAGCAGAGAGTGACTCTCTCTAAAGGCAGAGACTGAGAAGACTCTTCGTTTGTCTCAAGCAATTTCTCTCTGTTTTTTTTGTCGCAGAAGTACTGTACTCCCTCTATTCATGTTTTGCAATTAAATGAAGATAAGGATCGAGAGAAAGTTTATCATTTCTGTCGATGCTGAGCATTGTCTTCCCATTAATAAAGTAATGTGAACAATATTGTCTGCATTTTACAGACTTGAATTAGCAGCTAGCAATGCATTTTAATCATACCTCAATCTCGCACCCCCAAAAGGTACAATATTGCCTCTTGGAGACAACATTATCGGTTATGTATACCATCGAAAGTTCCTCGAAAGCTTCTCAAGACCCGTACTGAGAAATGGCGCAATCTACTCCATCCGCAAGTCCAGCACTCTCTTCGTACACCGGCCTGAAACTCGAATTGTGTTTCTCGCCAAACATCATCGTCCTCGAAACGCCGACGTCATTCACATTGAACTTCACAAGCGACACCTGACATCCCAAATCCCTCAGTGCGGCATACGCCTCGTCGACGCTGCCCTGGTGTCGTCCCGCGATGTTGCGCAGTACGTTCTCCGCTCCCAGTTCGAGAAACGCATCGCGGATGGAGGTTCTTATTTCGACGCCAGTGTCGATGACAGAATCTCCCCCGTCCTCCCCCGGCGTATCCCTCAACAGTCGGCTGACGATATTCCTAATCGCGAGCGCCCCCTGACGTTGCACGTTGACGTTACTGTCGTGACGCTTCATGGCAGTGATAACAAACCGAGGGCCACCCGCGTTGAGGATGGCGCGGGCGTTAGCGGGCCGACGGAGCGACATGGCTGCGAACGTCCCGCAGGCGTGTTCTTGGACGAGGGCCACGGACGGGTAAGTCCGCATGGCGCGGATCACGTGAGGCAATACGGACGGCGTGGCGGATTTGGAAGATCGATCGTTCGTAGCAGTCGACGATCCGAGGCATAGGTTCGTCTTGATCTCGTCGTTCCCGCAGAGGTTGCGAATCAGTCCCAGCGACGCGGCCGCGAATCCACGCCTACGCGATAGGGCGCGATCGTGGTCCCCCCCATCCTCGTCCGACGCGACGCGACGGAGGGCGTCGGTCGCGATCGGGAGTACGCCCAGCGCCACCATGGTCTGTATGATCTCGTCGTTCACGGCCATGACGCGAAGAGCCGTGAGCGCCGCCGAAACGAGGCGTTCGTCGACCGCCACCCCCGACGACGTCGGACCATCCTCCCCCTCCCCACGATCGCCATGACCGGAAATTCCGTCATTGATTCCCAATAACGCGACTCTCGCGATCGCGATCAACGACGTCGACGCACCCGACCTGTGAAATTCCACGGCGTGATCGTGGGCGGAACTCGACTTGGGTCCCGGTCCGGACACGTCGCGATGGTCGTCGTATCGACATAGGGACGCGAGGAGGCGACACGCCTCCGTCATCGTCGACGCGCGTGCGTCGTCCCACGGGCGTCGTCGACCGACCGACGCGTCCTCGTCGGTCGTCGTCGTCGTCATCGCGGAAAGGCAAGATACGACGACGTGCGCGCCGCCGGCACGCCTCGGGATTACGACGGCGACATCGTCGTCCGTCCCGACGATGGGGGGCAATATCGAACGCACCCAAGCGACCTTGGCCATCTCGCACCCCCTCGTCGCGTCGGTTCCCAATCGCAACAAGTCGCGAAGAGTCGACGACAACAGAGACGAAGCGTCGTCAACTTCGTCGTCGTCGCCCGGCGCGGATGCGATCGCTGCGCACGCGTCGTCCATCGCCCTGGCGATGCCGTACACGAGGCACACCAATCTCCCCAACGCCGGCACGAACGAATCACGCAATTCCGATCTGATCGACGAGATCATAACATCCGCGTCGGCGTAGTCGTCGATGTGGCGTGTTTTGCCCTCGCCGATATGTTCGGTGGCGAGTATCGACGATAATGCTCGAGCCGACGACGAGAGGATGCGCAATTCGCCGTGGCATGCCGCCGCCATACCAGTACGCGTCGATCGGGAGGCGCGGTGGTGGCAGTAGTAGGAGGATGGGGAGGTTGGATCGACGATTATCCCGAGGAAGGACATCAGGGTGTATATCGACGACGTTCGATGGAAGGTGGCGAGGTTGGGATATGGTCCGGATTTGACGCCCGATACGACGGCGGCGCCGCCCTCCCTCCCGCCGGCGATGGCGCATCCCCCGTCGCCCTCGTCGTCATTGGTTACGAAATCATCATCGTCGTCGTCCTCCATCGAACGATGATTCTCGCATGGCGTGCCATCATACCCATACCCGAAACGACAACGTCGACCTATATCCTCCATCGCGCGAACGATCGATCCCACCGCCTCGTCCCGACCATCGTTCTCGCCGTTCACGCTCCTCCCCGCCGCACCACCTTGATACAATTTCAAAGTCCCGTCAGACATGACGAAACCGTCCAAGTACGCCAATCTGTCCGCGAATTGCTTCCGTTCGTCGCGCTCGCGTCTGCCCACTTCGGAATTCGGATGGGAGAGGATGAGGTGGGATAGGGCCGGATGATGGCAGCAGCGGTCGACGTCGTTTGAAGCGACGTCGTCGTCGTCAATCGTGGTTCCCGCCCCCTCCTTCTCCCCCAGCTGACGTCGGAATTGATCGATCGTCTCGCGCAATGCATCGTCGGGTGATAAATCGAAGCATTCCTCGTTCTCGAGTACCGCCTCGTCGAATAACTCCTGGGATAATAACCGGTGGTTGGCGGCGGTGGCGTTCACGGCGACCATCGTCTCTTCGTTTTTCGGTCGCGTTTTGGTTTCTTCCATATATTATATTTGTCATTTTTTTTCTCCCCTTTTTTTCTCATTTTTTCGGGAATTCGGATGAAATGGGAGCACTTAGTAATCGGGACTGCAAGTCGACGTCAAACGTCAACGATAGTATTATTTTGAAATGCCGCCCCAGCCGGCCCCCCCCGCCTGAATGATGTCGGCGTCGATGACCAACTTTGCCATTGCCATTGGCAAACTCCTATCAATATCGCTCATCGTCCTCATCGATGCGACTCGATGCGTTTCATCATCGTCGTTTTCGTCCTCGTCGTCGTACGCGATGATCCCGCTTCCCCCGCTCGGGGCGTCCTTCGTCGACGTGGAACGACGATTCGCGTCGAGGGGGGTAGCGGTGGGGGACGTAGTTGGGGGAGGGGGGGGGAGATACCCCCGCCGCTCTGGCACGTCGACGCGCGGGTGGGACGTATCGGAATCCGATGACCATCCCACGTCCCGGGATGCCGTCGATGGGACCACCGCCACCAACATAACGCGACGACGACATCGACGACCGCGCGATATGGTCGTATTCCGAATGCCGTCGCGTCACACGTATGGCTTCGCGATGGGGGAAGGGACGACGACGACGATGACTGCGACGACGGCTATATCGGAAATCGACCGTCGTCGTCGCGCTTACGATGATCGTCGTCGTAACGATCGTTACGACCTGCCGGAGATCGAACTTCGCAATCTCATTCGTTCCATGTCGTCCAATCCCGACATCGACGACGTGAGATACGTTCCCGTGGACGACGACGTCGATAACGACGGGATGTCGACGAGTCATGGATCCCCCAAATGGATAGAGTGCGATATCGGCGGCGGCGGTACAACGACGACATCGTGCGACTCCGCATTCGACGATGTCATATCGATGGCGGCCTCGCGCGCCGTATTGACCCACGCCACGTTTTCCATCCACGAATGCTTCGTAGTTACGGACGAGACGTGGCGGGACTCATCGTCGTCGTCATCATCGTCGGATTCGTCGGGGGTCGAAGGTTACGACGACTGCGGCCACGATCGATCATCGATAATCGACGTCCTGGAGAGATTGGACGTCATCGACATGTCGAATCCGAACATGAGTCGAGATTCTCGTACGGTATTGATAAATACGGTGTTGCGTTCGATCGATGGACAAGGTGACGATGCACGGCTACGATTACTACGGTGGATAACGGAACATGCGTCGTATTACGGTGCGCACGAGCGGTCGCCGGTCCTCCTTCATCATGCCTCCATATCAAGGACTATGATGCCACAAGGCGGGCGAAATGGCGTTCGAGATGAACGCAATTCCATTAACCATCATTACATATTCCTGGGACGTCGAACGTCGATCGGGCCGGCCGGGACGCGAGGTGCACCCAGTCGGACATTGCGCAGGACCCATCGAGGTCTGTTGAAGAAATACGCCCTCAGGGAGAGGAGGTTCGATAATCCGTACGCCTCGCGCGTCACGAGCACGGCGATGGAGCCCGAGATCGGTTTCCTCATGTCGAATATGGCACTGTCTGGCGCGCTCGGCCTGCACCGACGGGGGGAAAGACGCAAACGCACGAGGGTACTAGATCCGTGTTGCGGCAGCGGCCGGTTGCTGCTGTATGCCGCCGCATCCGGAGCGACGGACCTCATCGGGGTGGATTCCGACCCGAACGTGTGGGACGCCGACGAGTGGGACCGACGACGCGGCGCGACGATCGGCGGCGGTACGTTGCGGGATCGTGCGACCCCGACGTTCTTCGTCGGGGACGTCCGTCATCCCACGTCGACGGTCGCGCTTTGCTCGCCCAACTCGATTGACGCGATAGTTTGCGATCCGCCGTACAATATCGGTGCGCCGATCCTCGTGGATGGGAAGGATATGCGACCGAGGAGTTATCACGATAGAGGAGTCGAGTCGCGGCCCAACGACGATATCGGTGGATCGATGATGCGCCCATCGCACGATATCATCCCCTCGATCCTTTCCATCGCCGCTAACGTCCTCGTACGAGGAGGTAGAATCGTCTTCTTCCTTCCAGCGAGAGGAGGGGAGATGACGGAGTCATTGGAGGAATTACTGTCCTCGAGGGGGGTTCCACAGGGGACCGATGGCGCCGAACCCTGTCGGTTGCGACTTTTAAAAGATTCGTCTAGACGACAGAACTTTTCGTCCACCTTCTCGCGCTGGCTGGTTTGCATGGAAAAATTGTAGGTACATAACCCGCAGATCGTCGGTCCGAGCACACGTATGATCATCATTCTCGACGATCCAACTCATCGACCAAATCCCGCGCAAGCCTCTTATGAAAGTGAAACGCGGCCACCTGTTTGGTCGGTACGTATCGGGAGGTGTCATATCCCCGACTACGCATGCCGAGCTGGGCATTCTCGCAAAGGAATACGTCCTCGTCGTGCACCGCCTCGCTCTCGCGTATCGAATTTCGAATAAAACCCTCCCTGTCCGAGGCGTCGAAATCGCGCTCGAGGAACCACGACTTGTGAACCATGCACGACGCGTCGTCCGATGGTACGATCGTATCAACGTCCAACCACGGTCCGTATCGATTTATCATCACGTTCGGATACCAATATGCATATACGCCCGGTCGACAACCGAGCCTATCGTTCGATGAGACGTCCTTGAACGGCGCGTGTTGGACCGACAATTCGCCCGAGAGCAATTCGGTACCGTAATTAGATTCGTTGATGTTGGAATTCAAATCGGGATGGGCAAACGCGCAATGGTAACATCCATCTCCGTAGTTATCGACGAATAGCTGACGCGATTCGAAAAATATGGAAGCATATCATGATGGCACGATACATTTTTTGGGATGTGAGAAATCCACAAGCCATTCAAAGGCAGATGGGGTTTGGATGATAACGAATCATTAACAAATGTGAATGCACGAATCATTTTCAATATAAATGAACTAATTTCGGCATAATTGCTCACGCGCACTTACTTTCCAGTTGCAGTTGATACGATATGACCTCGTTTCGACCAATTCCACATCTTGCAAGTCTCCCTCGTAACCACTCAACGCCAACCTCTCGCCTAGCAAACGACAATTCTCGACGAATGCCTCGTCATCTTTCGTTTTCATCGAGTCTTCATCGTCGATGATGTCGCCAAAGTTCAGGAACGCGACGGGACCGAGATTGCGCACACGGATGGGCCGAAGATCGAATTGACTCGTCCTGAAGTTCTTCATCCCCCTCAACTGCGTCGCCTTGATCAATTTACCACTTAGATTGAATTCCCACCCGTGATACGGACATTGGAACTTGCCTCGCCGTTGTCCTTCGACTCCGACGTTACCGCGTACGGATCTTCCCACCAGGGAGGACGATATCCCCTCTCCCATCGTCCACGGCCCGACGAGGCAGCTGCCCGCGTGGGTGCACACGTTGTAAAAGCCCCGCAGCGATCCACCACCGGATCTCCCATCCTCGTCCATCGCGTCGTCGCCTACGCGCGTAAGGAGGTAGGGTTGATCCAATATCATGCCCGTGACGAAATCGCCAGATTTCGCGGGCATCGACTGGCCGACGCCGATCCAATTGTTGTAAAATATCGCATCCGTCTCGAGGTCGTGAAAGTCCGCGTACCACGTGCTCGGCGGCGTGCGTGCCAATTCGATAGGTGGCGACGCATCGTAACGCGATATCTGATCGCGATACCAGCCGTCGTCTTTGCATTTCGTCGAAGGGCTACGCGGTCGGGTCTTGCTGGTCGTCTTTGCCGTCGTCGTCGACAACGCCAGATGCCGACTCGACGACGACGACGACGACGACGGCGGCGACGTCGAGATGATGAACCCGCATGCACAATTCCGAAGACGAAGTCGAGAGGTGGTATTGAAGGAAGCAGTCGCCGCGAGGATCATGGTCATGATATTAATTTTAGAGAGAGTCAGGCGCGTCGCCTTTTTTGTTCTTTGTTGCGGAAAAAAGGGGTCGACTACATACCATAGACCGGGGATTAAGAAACACCGGGGATTAAGAAACAGACGGGTGACTGCATAAAATCGGCATAGATTTAGACCCTGAATATTTAGGATTTTTTTAGACCGGATCTAGACGACCCAT
>JALLBA010001268.1:0-14699 GCA_036939675.1 Cyclostephanos invisitatus
ATTTCGAGTTTTCGCAAGCGAGGAGTTTGCAAAACATAGCTCATAAATTTAGTTACGACCTTTGTAAGCAAACTCCACACTTGCCACTGTCTAGCAGTCGTAACTAAACCTTTCGGAATCGAAGCATTCGCAACCAATCCAACCATGGGAATCCATCACGACGTCGAACAAGGGCTCGAGAAGTACGAGATCACGAAAATTGACGGACAACCAACGGACGAGGATTTAAATTTGCTCACGAAAGAACTCACCAATGCCGCTGGCAGCGTCGCAACCCAAAATGGAGGCGGAGAGCATGGCCATGTGGGCATGGTGGTTGAGGAAGCAGAATATGTCACGTTCTCAAAGAACGGTGACAAATTCCTGGTGCCCACGAACCCAGGACCTTACCCAAAAACCGTCGACCCGGACAAAGTCATCCAAGAACGACAACTTGCAGAGCACAAAGCAGAATGCGGGGAATACGAAACTTACCTTGGCGTTGAGAGCTACCTTCGCAGGATGATTGTCAAATCGATCGACCACGAATGGCTCGCTGAAATCGAAAGTGAGACGATGGGATTCAACCATCAGTCGCCCAAAGCATTACTCACTCACCTTCGCAACGTTGGTGGCAGTCTCGATCACATGGATGTGACCGAGCTGATCTCCAGCATCCAGAAGCCATGGGATGGCATCGAAGCTCCCGCTGCTCATTTTGCACGAGGAGACAAATATGAGCATCAGCTATTAAAAGTCGGGCAAAAGAAAAACCCAGAATTACGACTTGCCTTTGCCCTTGCAACGTTCCAATCGGCTGGCGAATTCGAATCTGCTCTTCGCGAATGGGAGGTGAAGCCCAAGGTTGACCAGACGTTTGCAAACTTCCGCATTTTCATGCAGAAAGAGTACGGAAAGCATCACAAGCAGAACAAAGCCACCGCCAAGTCAGTGGGGTACGGCATTGCCAACACGCTCACCGACAACGCCGTCGAGCAAATGGACCATCTCGAGGCACAGGCCCTCATGATTGCCAAGCTTGCAAACAGCATGCAAGAGGAAAGTCAGAAGCAATTTAAAGAGATGATGGAGTTATTCACAAAGTCAGTGAGCGGTAACTCACCTAACCCAACCACTCCAAAGGGGGGAACAGGGGGAAAGAAAAAGAAAAAATGTCCACACTGTGGGCTGGAGGTGTACCACAAGCCCGAAGCATGCTTCGAACTTGAGGCCAATGCCACCAAACGCCCTGCAGGATGGACGAGCAAGAAAGGCACCTGAGGGTGTGCGGAGGTTAGGTCCACAGAGCAGTGGAAGCCAGGACAGGTCGATATCACTAAACTAACACAGCGATACTTCCCTTACCTGGCAACCACTGGACCTGACGCTCCACCCACTAACCGAATATCTCTTTCAATTGTGAATTCCGGCCCAAGACCCGCGTCAAAAGTGGCAAACCGCTGGGCTCATCGACTTGAACGACAAAAAGCAATGAAAGAGGCATTGCAACTTGAGGCCAATGCAATTGACGAAGCCATCACGCAGGCAATGTTAGATTCGGGGGCATCAAAAACGTTTGTGAATTCACGGCGAGGATTACAACTCACCGGTCGTTCCGACAAAATTGTCATCACCGCCGACGGCACGAAGCTCCAAGCAACGAACACCGGGCTCCTGGCGACCCGTGCACTCTCCAAGGGTGCCAAGGAGGATATCGTGGTCCCTGGTATGAGTCAACCAGCACTGATGAGTGTATCTACGCTCGCAGATAATGGATATACCGCTGTTTTCTTACCTGACGGCGTGGATATCTACCGAACCGACAATGTTAACATATCGTCAACGGCGCTGCTGGCCCTCCAAGGGTGGCGGGAAGGCAGGGGACTTTGGATGGTACCCGTCGTCGACGATACCCCAATCAGTCCTGGCTTCGACGTCGCAGAAACAGCAACAAGCATTTTTCAAACTGCCAAGCACAAAAGAAGCTGTTAGATTCCTCCATGTCGCTTTGGGATATCCAGTAAAGGCTACCTTACTCACCGCAGCCCAGCACGGCAACCTCGTCACGTTTCCTGACATGACACCCCAAAATATCTCACGACACTTTCCCGAATCGGACGAAACACAAAAGGGTCACATGAAACAAACAAAGCAGGGCGTTTGATCAACGAAAGTGTTAGACGAGGATGCAATGATTGGGTTTCAACCGAAGCCTGGAGTGAAACACAAAGACGTTTACCTGATGGTGTTCAACGCCACCAAGAAATCGAACGGGAAAATTCCCAATCACATCAGCTCGCGGAAACAAATATATCATGGTTTCGGTTGAGTTAGATGGAAATTATATTGACTGCGAACCGATACAATCAAGGACAGCAAGCAAATTCACTCACCAAAGCTTACCAAGCCATTTTCCAGCGTTGGAAGACAACCGGAGTCATTTGCCCGAACTGGCACATACTCGATAACGAAGCACCAGAGGAGTTGAAACAAGGCATCCGCGATAATAAATGCAGAGTTGAATTAACACCCGCAGACCAACACAGACGGAATGCTGCCGAACGAGCGATTCAAACGTTCAAGGGGCATTTCATCTCAGTGTTAGCAGGGGTTGCTGATGGTTTCCCGATAAATCAATGGGATGAATTGTTGCCCCAGACAATTCGTACCTTGAATTTATTGCGCCAGTCGAACGTGGCTCCAAACATCTCAGCTTATGCTTACCACCATGGGAGTTTCGATTACAATCGCATGCCGATTGCCCCCATGGGTTGCGCTGTCCAATTTCACATTAAACCAGGTAGACAAACAACGTTTGGTGAGCATTCAGCAGATGGATTCAATCTCAAAACGTCAGAGGAGCATTACAGAACGCACAGAGTGTTTTGTAAAAAGACACGAGCAAAACGACTAGCCGACACGGTATTCTTCAAGCACAGGTACATCACGCAACCGACAGTCACACCAGCGGACGCCATCGTTAATGCTTTCCAAAAATTGTGGAACGCCATACTCGGAATCCAACACTCCAAGGACGACGCCCACTTTGAGGCACTGCAACGACTGGAAAACACGCTGCAGCCTTCCGACAAACAAGCAATCAAAGCGGTTGAACAGGCCAAACTTCCAAGGGTGACACAACAAAGCGAACTTACCCAGCATGTTCCAAGGGTGCATTTTGACGACGCCCCACCCACAGTTTACGACCCTCCGCCCCGATTGATTGTTGCGTTACCCAAGAAACAACACGTTACGAACTCAACCGTTGCACCAGCACTCAAGCCAATTATCAAACCACCCAAGTATGTTGATGAGTCCATTGCGTCACGAGTACGGGCACGACGACTTCAATCGCAAACAACAGTCGATGAATCTATCGCCGAACGAGTCGCCCGCCGAAGACGGGAAGCAGCCAACGCCGTCCTCGATCAAGAAACAGGGGAGCTCCTCGAATACCGTCGACTACTGAAACACCCACGCTTCAAAGATGTATGGAATAAATCCGCAGCAAACGAATTTGGAAGGTTAGCACAAGGCATTGGAGGGAGGATAAAAGGCACTAACACGATACGATTTATCCACAAGCGAGAAATTCCGGTGGACAGACTAAAAGATGTGACTTACATAAAGTTCGTGTGCACGGTCCGAACCGAGAAAAAGGACCCACATCGGACACGAGCAACGATGGGCGGCAACCTCATTAACTATCCCGATGATGTCGGTACCCCCACAGCAAACTTGTTACTCATCAAAATCTTCCTGAACAGTGTCATTTCAACGAAAGGGGCCAAGTTTGCAAACGCCGACCTGGCCAATTTTTACCTCATGACACCGTTGAAACGACCTGAATACGCAAAAATTAAATTGTCAGATATACCCGACGAGGTGATAAAGGAATACAATTTGAACCAATATGCGACACATGACGGATGGATATACATCGAAGTCAATCGGGGGATGTACGGCTTACCTCAGGCCGGTTCACTCGGCCACGATCTACTTACACAACGGCTCAACGACGAAGGATATTTCCAAAGTAAAATTGTGCCAGGATTCTGGAAGCACAAGACCAAGCCAATCCAGTTTGTCCTGGTGGTCGACGACTTTGGAATCAAATACCTCAAAAAGGAGGATTTGGATCACCTCATTCGTTCACTCGAAAAATACTACGAAGTCGCCGTCGATCTCGATGGGAAAGAATTCGTGAAAATTGAGTTAGATTGGGACTACGAAAAAAGACAAGTCCATTTGTCGATGGCACCTTACCTTCAAAAAGCTCTCCGACAATTCGACAACATCGTCCCGACAAAACGCCAACAATCACCCTATCCTTATACCGAACCGAAATACGGTGCCAAGCAACAATTTGCGAAATATGACACGAGTGCACCTGTTGGAAAAGACGAACAAAAATAGGTTCAGAAGGTCACGGGGAAATTCAATTGGTATGCGCGAGGGGTCGATAGTACACTTCTGACACCCATAAGCGCACTAGCGGCCCAACAAGCCAAACCGACGCAAGCGACGATGAAACAAGTTCAGCATTTCCTCGACTATGCCGCAACGCAAGAACCTGCAGTCACGACTTACCATGCAAGCGATATGATCCTTGCAATTCACAGTGATGCAGGATATCTCAACGAAGAGGGGGCGAGAGGTCGTGCGGGAGGACATCATTTTCTCTCTGAAAACGTCGACAACCCATCGAACAATGGTGCCATTTACAACGAGGCATCGATAATTAAAGCGGTCATGTCATCCGCCGCCGAGGCCGAGATCGGGGCATTATGTATCAATGCACGAAAGGGAGTCGAAGTGAGAAATATTTTAGAGGAAATGGGACATACACAACCCCCCACTCCCGTTCAAACAGATAATTCGACGGCAGAGAGCATCGTCAACTTACGTGTTCAACCGAAACGAACAAAAGCCATGGACATGCGTTTCCATTGGCTACGCGACCGGGGCGTCAATCAAAAACAATTCAAATTTTATTGGCGCCCAGGCTCATCGATGCGTGCGGACTATTGGACGAAACATCATTCCCCCGCCCATCATCGTCAAATCAGAAATGAGTTTTTGACGCCATACCAAATTGTTATGGATCTTCGAAAAAGAATGGGAAAAGTACGATAGGTACAATAGTACTGACGTATGTATCCATAACCTCCACTGCAAGGGTGTGTTAGATTAGCTAGCATACGCAGCAGTTGGTACATTGGAGTTTTAGTTTTAGATTCTCGAGAATTTAAATTATTCTCGAGATTTCGAGTTTTCGCAAGCAAGACGATTGCAAAACATAGCTCATAAATTTAGTTATGACCTTTGTAAGCAATCTCCACACTTGCCACTGTCTAGCAGGCGCGATTATTTTTAGAAGTCATTGGTCGGGTGTGAGCATAGGCCTAGTGTCGGTGTCGTTATTGCACATTAATCGACTGTTTCTCTTCCTTTATTCATAAGCGAGCGCCCTCACTGTGACATCATCAACCGATGCGATATTGTCGGCCCTCTCCCTTTTCAATGCCGCCGTCTCCAACATCGAGGTCTTCGAGAGGGGGCGAGAGGTCAGCCCGGATCCCGGGAATGCCACGATTAGCACGGACATGTTATCCCTCGATCCAGCGTTCAAGCACGCGGCCAACAGTTCATCCCCCACGCGTGCGAGCACTTCTCCCCGGTCGCCGGTGTTCGCCCCCAGCCGTCGTTTATCGACGCGTCTTGTTACAAATTCGCCAACGTCGTCGTTCGACATGACGTCCCATATTCCATCGCACGCTAAAATCAGGTACATATCCTCGTCCTCGGCGCGTTCCCTGACAACGATATCAGGCGTGCAGCTGAAACGCGGACGGATGCAAAAGTGTATCATGTGAGACGAATGATGCAACCACGAAAAATAAAACGCGGGGCATCGAGCGAGCTTACATTACCGCCTGATGGGACGGTGACAGCGCGGCATTCGACTTGTAGTCATGATCGCCGAAGGCGCGGGACACGCCCAGAAGATCATTGTCCGATTTCCTCACGCGGTGGACGACAGTGGATGCGGCGGATACGGCGTCCCCCGAGTCGCCATCGTCGGACGACGAGACGACGTCCATCTGCACCGTTAGGCCGGCGGATTCGATGCGCGCTTGTTCTCCAGGGAGATTCGGCTTGTGATCCTCCGACATGGGAACGACCACGATGGCAGGCCGGTCGATTCGCTGGCCCGATTTGCCGCTACATACATCGTCGTCTTCGACGGACACCTCCTCCTCCTCATCCCCAACTTTCTTATCCTTCCTCACCAAAATACAGCGGCTATCTCCGATATTCGCCACGATCACGTGGCGATCGCAAACCAGTGCGATTATCGCCGTGGTCCCGCCGTTCCCCGTGAGCTTCGACTTATCCACCCTCAGATCGTCGTCCAGGTCGTGACACGCCGTGACGATCGAGGAGGCGAGGAGGTCCGGATCGCGTTCGCGATATGCCGACGCCCAATCGGGCTGCGACGTCAACTTTTCCCATAGATTCGATGCGACAAAATCCGAGGCATGACCACCGTCTCCGTGACCGTCGAAAACCCCGAAGAGGCCGAATTCGGTCGAACTGTCGTAGTTCACGAGTATCTTATCCTCCATGTCTATGCGCCAGCCATTCATCTCTGAAACTCCCCACTGGAGTGGCAATTTTCGTTTCGCGCTCCCTCGTTTATTGTTCCCGTCGGCTTCGTCTCCGTAGTTCCCTTCCTCGTTCATCGTGGGATGAGGGCTCTGGAACGGCGTCGCGAAGTTCGATATGCCTGACGAGACGCTGCCCGGAGGCGTCCTGCCGAACCCACCCGTACGTCGGGGATTCGGACTGAGGTAGGACCCCGGAGTCGACGACGCACCCCCCTTGCCCTTCGTGAATTTCCGTCGTCGGGGCGACGTCCCTGCCCCCCTCGCCGCGGCCGCCGCATCCGACGACGACGGACCGCATCGCGCCTTGGGAGGCGTCCTCTCGGCTCCGCCCCCCTGCCCGAAGACGCTGCGATCTCCCGGCCTGTACAGTATCCTCTCCAGTTCCGTCCTGTTCTTTCGCGTCTTCGGGACGGGACTCGTCGCCGCGTATCCCAGCGGTGTCCGTCCCGATAGGTCGACGGGGGCGCGATGTCCGGCGAACGTCGGCGTCGTGTTATTCCTTGCCCTGCCTCTATTCGGGGTGGACGACGACGACGACGACTTGGGTGGCACGGGGGATCGAACGGGTGTCGTCGTCGTTGATCTCGTGGGTCGCGACTTCGTCCTCGTGGCGGGGGGGGTAGGAATCCTCCTCCCCCCAACGACCACGTCCTCGGCGGGATCCTCCAACGTCGCCGACGACAATCCCGCCGTGACCGACGCGACTACCCCCTCCTCCCCCTCCACATCATCCTCCACCTCTCCCGCCGACGCGAGCGAGTCGTACGCGTCCCTGAGAAGGAGCACTATTTCGACGTGTCCCCTGTCGGATGCGACGTGCAACGCCGTCCTCCCCTGCACGTCCACCTCGTTCAGGTCGAGGATTGCCGTTCTCTTTTTCGTTTCCTTCTTCGTCGTGCCATCATCGACGTCCCCGGCGTCGTCGTCGTCGTCATGGTATCCTTCGCCATCCCCCCCCTCCTCGTCCTCGTCCACCCCGTCGCCGGTCGATCCGTCATTCACCACCCGATAACGCGATAGTAGGTACTCCACCACCTCGACGTTCCCCGCGTGACACGCGGCGTGCATCATCGTGTATCCGTCCGGCAATCCCAAGCTCGACGACATGTTCGCGGTACGCGAACGTCCCAACGTCCCGTTTGCGTCGTTCCGTAGCATCCTGTCGAGCTTCTTGACGTTCCTGCTCATGACGCCATCCTCCCCCGATGCCGTGGCCTTGGCCGTCGCGGCCTTGGTCGGGGCCGCGCACAGCTGGAATAGGTTGTGCTTCCGCTCCCATAGGAAGGTCGGTCCCGAAGACGTCGATGCCGTCTCGTAGGCGGCGCGTAGCACGCGGTCGTGCAGTCGATCCCTCTCCCCCCGGCCGTCGTCGTCGTCGTCGTCGTCGTCGTCGTCGTCGTCGTCGTCGTCGTCGTCGTCGTCGTCGTCGTCGTCGTCGTCGTCGGCATCGACGGTGCCGCCGTCGACGTCATTGTTGTTCGCGTCCTCCGTAGGACCGCCGGCGGTAACGTCCGACGCATCGATGACATTCGACCCATCGAGGTCATCGACGGGCGTCAGTTTGCCGCAGTGGACGCACGTCGCGAGACGAGTATCGTCGTCGTCGCGGCCGTCGCTCGACGGCGTCGTCGGTCGACGATTGCGATTGCCGCCTGTCCGAACGGATCGCGGCGCGACGTATTCCCAAATGTCGCGCGCCAAAAAAATGTCGTCCTCGTTTCCATAATTTCCATCATTTTCATTCGTGTCGTTCGCTTCGTGCATCGTCCCGGCGATGATGCCGGACGACCCGTTGTCACGACCGTCGTCGTCATCGTCGTCGTCGTGAATGGGCGCCAGGAGTCGATCGATGCCGCTGGATTCGAATAGACGGGAGAGGAACATGCTCTTGCTATATCCAGTCGTCGTGGCTAGTCTCCCTCCTCGATAGCGGTGAATGACAACGTCCTTATGGACAGTCGAAATGATTACGGTCAAATTTCATGGTCGAGGCCAGGGGGCGGGGGGGAGATAGGTAGGTGTAGTAAGTACTAGAGGTAGTTGAGGGTTAAATCGGCAAATTGAGTCTTACGAAGATACGATCTTCACGTAGGAATTCGATCCGCTCCAAAAGGTCGCGTGGACGGTTTGACGGACGGACGAAAAGCGAAGGCTGATTTCTGTGTTGATGTATGGTACGACACGTAAGGTACACACATTTCGTACTCTCTAGAGAGAAGAAAGACTGCGAATTGATGAATAATTATTGAACATCATGCAACCTTCCAACGCCGCCCCGGATATCGCCCTCGGGGTTGGGCAAGACTTCTTCGTTTATTGTGGGAAATATGGGGAATATGTTCCAATGGATGTGACACACGTCAGAATTGATTCGTCCGTCAGGGCGATTATGGATGAGGCATTCATGGGACACTCTGGAATTTTTTGAGGATCGTTATTCACAACGAGGAGCTGGAGCAGATTGGGAGGAAGGCATTTGAGAGATGACAAATGGTAGAAGATCTCGTGATACCCAATAAAGTCGAAGTGAGTAAGGAGAAGGCATTCTGGAGTTGCTCGGGGTTGACGACTGTTACTCTTGGCAGTGGGCTGTAGGAGATTGGGAAGGAGGCATTTATGTTTTGCAGTTCGCTACAACGCATCATCATACCCAATGCCGTCAAGAGGATAAAGTATGGGGCATTCAGTTATTTCTCAGGTTTGACGTCTGTCAGTCTTGGCGATGGACTGGAGGAGATTGGGATGAGTGTATTCAAAAACTGCTCATCGCTACGACGCATCGTCATACCCAACGCAATCAAGACGATTGAGGATTGGGCGTTCGAAAATTGCTCGGGGCTGACGACTGTGACACTCGGCGATGGGCTGGAGGAATTTGGGAAGGAAGGCATTCAGAAACTGCTCAGTGCTACAGCACATCCTCATACCCAACGCTGTCAAGACGATTAAGGGTTGGGCGTTCGAAAATTGCTCGGGGCTGACTACTGTGACACTCGGCGATGGGCTTGAGGAGAGTTGGGCGAAGGCATTCAGCAACTGCTCATCGCTACGACGAATCATCATACCCAACGCTGTCAAGGCGATTAAGAATGGGGCGTTCGAAAGTTGCTCGGGGTTGACGACAGTGGCTCTTGGCGATGGGCTGGAGGAGATTGGGGCGACGGCATTCAGCAACTGCTCAGTGCTACAGCACATCGTCACACCCAACGCTGTCAAAACGATTAAGAATGGGGCGTTCGAAATTTGCTTGGGGCTAACGACAGTGATTCTCGGCGATGGACTGAAGGAGATAGAGGAGGAGGCATTCAGCAACTGCTCGTCGCTACAACACATACTCATACCCAACGCAGTAAAGGCTATTCATGGCACCGCATTTAACAACTGCACAAATCTAGCGAATGTGGAGTTCTGCGACGAAATCGAAGAGTTCGTCACCTGCGATGCGATGAGTCATTGGTGGGATCGGGGTGTTCATGAAAAGTCCCTGAGTACGTATTGCTTCTTAGTCAATTGTAACATTCCAAATCGTTTGGGCCTTGTCCTAGCACAGAGCCGGAAGGACAATGTTTACGATATGCTGAGACGCATACCTACCATCTCCACCGATGGCTTGAATGCTTACTTAGGCACCATCGATTCAGAACTTACTGTCTATGAAAATTTGAGGGGAATGTTCATGTTGCTGGAGCTAGCCATCCGGAACGAAGATATTGTCCTGCGTGTACTGTCCTTCCATGACAGTTTGAGTGAAGTTCCCACGTTGCTGGAGCTAGTCTTCCAGAACGAAGATATTGTTCTGCGTGTTCTGTCCTTCTTATATGCAGTAACCGATGTTTAACTGATGGCGATGTAAGCAAGGATGAGATGAATGGAGAAGAAGGTTATGGGCAGAACGAAAATGATATGCCTACAAATAATCATTCATTTATATGTCGGCCTGTCCGCCCGGGGGTGAAAATAATAAGAGTGTTCTTCCCAATAGCATCAACGCCGTAAGAACTTCTCTCGTTTCGCCCTCGCATATGCACCTGGATTATATCCACGACGAGTTTTCTGCCTGCGGTAGATGCCCTGCAATAGGTAGCTTAATCAGCACTCTGCGCTATGAAATAATATAGTATTGCCTCCACAACGTATTTGATACTAGTCAGGGCGATTATAATATGTCATTACACTATTTAAGCTCAAGCTGGGGTGAAAGAAGGATTCTCCCGACGATATGCGACTTGTATATAACGAGCAATTTCGTGTCTCCCATGTCCAAAGGGGGACACGAATGGCGCATTATGCCATGCATATCGAAATCGAGTCTTCGGGCATTGGGTTATATTTGCGATTCGTTCCTCGCATGTATGAATCCAAAAAGCCGTCATTATCGGACGAACTCCATTCTTCCAATCCCCCACCTCGTGAATTTACATAATATGCACATGATGTCAAAATGTGATACCGCAACCGCAAGTAGTATGTTGCCCCCCCCATCAAATACACACGCGGAGCATATTAACCCCTCGCGGCATCCTCCATCTTCTTCAAAAGATCCTCAATGTCGGACGTCATATCCTCCGGATTCGTCTTGGGTCCGTATCGCGATATCGGATTGCCCTCGTGATCGATTAAAAACTTCGCGAAATTCCATCGTATGTCGGACGTGCCATCCTCGGCGGGCAATTTACCCTTCAAGTACGAGTAAACCTCCCGCGTCTTCGTGCCGTTGACGTGTCCCTTCTCGAACCACGTGAATTTGTTCTTGGCGCCGAATTTCGTCTCGACGAAATTCAGAATTTCCTCGTGGGTACCCTAATGATAACGAACGACGAACGAATCGACGAACAGCCACAATATATTTTATAACAGGGGGGGACGTGGATTCGATAGGGAGATGAGGCAAAGAGGTTCACATGGAATGGGCATCGTTCATCAAAAAAAAGAAGGAGACGTTACATTTTTTTTCGCAATCACTCACGGGTTCCTGGGCGCCGAATTGATTGCAGGGGAAGGCGAGGATCTTGAACCCCCTCGAGTCGTATGCATCATAAAGTTTGGAGAATTGGACATAGTTGGCATTCGTTAGGCCTCATTTGGACGCCACGTTGACGACGCACAGGATGTTTCCCCTGAACTTGTCCATCCTGACGTCGTTGCCATCCATGTCGCGATCCACGATGTCGTAGAAGGCGTCCTTGTCTGCGGTTCAATTTCGAGGGGTCGGGCGGTGGATAAAGATGATTGGGAGACGAGTTGGGGAAGGACAATTGAGAGTGAATGAGGATTCTCGTTGACGATATTCGGTATGTGAGCTTGGTCCTCGGCCGGGAACTGGGGTCGGAACGAATACTATGATACATATTCTACTCCCCTTCGACAGCTCTTACCGGTACCGCCGTCCTTGCCAAACACCAGCTTCGTGCCGGCGTCTTGGAGTCGTGCCAAAATCGAGGGCCTTTTGCTCATTGTCCTGCTTGTGACGGACCTGTGGAGCATAATCATGGATGAGTTTGTGGATATGATACGATACGAGAAAGAAAATTTCTTTATGTCATGATATTTTTTGCGTTCGTGGTTTATCCACATCACAGTTCCCTGAGAGATCTTTCGATGGAGACAATCACTCTCACCTCATAATCAACAAACAAGGTACCATCATCGTCGAAACCAAAGCCATGAGACTCATCCTTCTCGCATTGACGACACTGGCATTGGCGCACCCGTCCAAGGCGCATGCTTTTGGTGCGCCTGTTCTCCGTGGATCTTTAGAGGTACGGTTCCGGTGTAACGTGTGCTGTTGTCTCGTCCTCGGTGCATACTATCCCCTTGAACTCACGATCTTCGCTCTCTGCCTTCAATTCGTCCTAGGACGAACGTGTTTCAGAAGAAAATGACGAACAGGATACCTGCCAAGATGGGACGCAAGCTGGGATAACATCAGTCAACCGCTTGTGGGCAAGGTCCCCTTTCAACAGCAATTGCGTAAACGTATGGGATCTTCGCACGAGCGCTGAAACGATGAAGGACGACCTGTACCCCGCCAACACAGGCAGCTGGGATGTACGGGCGTACAACAAGTGTGCACGCGATTACGGTATCGATCCGCAGGTCACCAAGATCGAGAAGCAGTGTCTCGGAGACAATCCCGATCAGTGCATCGACCTGGGTGAAACAGCAGCCTCCATTATCGTCTACCAAAACGTTTGTATGACGTATAGCTCGGCGACATATCAAAACTACTTGGAGACTTGCCGCGATGTTGCCTACAGCATTTGCAAGGGGTCGATCGCTGATAAGATAAAGGTGCAGTGCCCAAGCAAGTCAGTCACAACCTCCAGACTAAGCCAGTTGATGGGTATGTGCGAGGGACAAGTGGATAGCATGGTTCCTGATCGTACTCCTGATAGGAATACACCGAGGCCAACGAAGAAGCCTACCAAGAAGCCAACAAAGAAGCCTAACCGCAATGATAGGGATGGCCGAGGCGAGTGCAGGGGTGGTTATCCATATGCCAGTGGAACCTTTTGCTACAAAGCTCGTCAGTCATGCTGCTCTAGCGTCAAGAAGTACGATGCGTGGCAGACTTTCTGCTCATACTACGGCCNATGCGCTCTAGGCGACTCCGATATCGACGTTAAAGTCATCGAGGCCGAACTCAATGGTGGGGAGGACGAAGAAAGCGCTGACTTCGAAGGTGGAGATATTGAGGATGCCTTTGTCCTCGACATGGAAGTCATCGATGCCAAACTCGATGGTATGAACATTATTTTCAAAGATGAAGACAGCGCCGACTTTGAAGACAGCGCCGACTTTGAAGACGAAGATACGACCTACAGGAGGCCTACCAAGAAGCCTACGAAGAAGCCTAACCGCAATAGGGATGGCCGGCCTACGAAAAAGCCAACAAAGAAGCCTAACCGTAATGATAGGGATGGCCGTGGCGAGTGCAGGGGCGGTTATCCATATGCCAGTGGAACCTTTTGCTTCAAAGCTCGCCAGCAATGCTGCTCTAGCGTCAAGAAGTACGATGCGTGGGAGTCTTTCTGCTCATACTACGGCCTCCCGTACCCGGATGAACTTTCTGGAGGGATCACTCCATGGACCTTCAACACCGTCGATTGTACCATTTGCGGCAGTTCGAAATGCGCTCTAGGCGACTCCGATATCGACGTTAAAGTCATCGAGGCCGAACTCAATTATTACGACATTTCGGATGATGAAGAAAGCGCTGACTTCGAAGGTGAAGATTTTGATGATGTTGTTGTCTCTCCTCAGTAGACAGCTGTAAATCGTCAAGTGATACATTTCCGTTGTCTACTCCATATAGTAAAGGGAAACAGCGAGATCTGATATGTTTACAGAGATGCACTGGCTCCAAACTAGTTGCTGCCAGTTTATACATCAGTCTAGTCGATAACCATTTAGGTACTGCTTAGTTTGAAGATTTTTTTCTATTTAATCGTGACCACATTTCAAGAAAACGTCGAGAGACATCTCATTTCCCTCAACATCTGTTCGACCCTCTCCTCATTCTTAATAGGAGTACTACTTTTGCTGGCGGGCGGCCCGTCATCGTCCCACACGCTCATCCATTACTTAGCTTTGGTATCAGATCATTATGAAAATATCGTTAAGGACCGTAATATCCCTCTCTTCCACCTCTTCACAGGTGGCCTTTGTGACTTGTCTCTTGTGTCGGCTCCTTCCCTCCTATCCTCCCATCCTCTCCCCTCCATCGCCCACTCATTTCCCTTAGGTGAACCGGATCGGCCATCAAAAATGCTACTACTCGATAGGAGTATTACTCCTCCGTCGGTCTTTGGCTGATAGGTGTGTGTGTCTTCAATTCGTAATCCAAACTCACTCCCCTCTGTTGAGACACACACGAATCCTCAAGGATCCTCGTCTCATGGTACAGAACAGAAGTACCACACAGCAACTGTACGGTTCCTCAGCCCACGGATAAGAACATGAGCTGGAGAGATACCCTATTTCCATGTCATCTTTCCAGCTCTGCTTCTCCTCGCCAGTCGATCTCCTGAAAGGAGATCTTTGTACAGT
>JALLBA010001269.1:0-10594 GCA_036939675.1 Cyclostephanos invisitatus
ATTAATTCAGTAACAACAGAATTACAACAACTTTCTAGTGTCAATGATCAATAAACTCCGGACAATAGAGTGGTTGCATGACAGAAAAAATGCTGCCTTCGCCCCTTGCCTCTCTTTGTTTTTGCAACTCAGTCGCCTCTCTTCTAAATTTCTCCTCGTCAATCACAGCACTCTCTTCACTTTCCATCAGTTGTTTTGTTGCGGTCCCCAGGGTTGGCAACTCTAAATGCTTGGGCATTATCAAAGCTGGATACTTCTGTGGCGTAAGCTTCTTCTCCTCCCGTAAGATCATTTTAAGATGTGCAGCCAGCTCATTCACCGATCGCTTTGCTCCTTTGTAAGACCAAGTGATTCCGAATTGTTTCCATCCCAATCCAATGACACGCATCCTTATATTCTCTTTCAGTGCCTCCATCTTTGCAGTATCTGATTTCAACCGATCCAACATCTTTGTAACAACACTCGGCTTACCCTTCCAACATACCTCGGAGTGGAACATCTCCCAGTAGTAAGAAGCCTCGATGAGATCCTCTTTTGCTTTATCAAGACTCTTCTTCTCAATCATTTCTTCCTTCTTCCTCTTTGACTCCCGCTGCTTGTCCAAATCATCTCTGTTGGTAGATATAGTAACAGGCGCATCTTCAATTGCCACCGTCAACAGGCATTCCCGCATCTCATGGTCGAACTGGTGGAACATCCCTTTGGTTTTATTTTTATCCAATGAAAACCGGCAAAAGTAGCCATTTGGATATCCCAATACGACTGCATTTCTGCAGCTGATGAGTTGTCCCCCCTAGGGCGCTTTCGCTCCTATCATTTGTGGCCTCATGTCCATGTAATCCCTCCTTGACCTCCTTTGGGTATACTTGAAAGGACACGGGAGATCCCGATATGGACAGCTATTTCCAAGTTTCTTTTTTTTCATCTTGTAGCTCGTCGAGAATTCCTTGGGCTGCCACTTTTGCAAGCTCCACAAGGCAATTGTCTGTAGCAGCATTTGTGGAATCACTCGGATGGAAGAGCTCTCTCCTTAACTCTGCAAATTGCATCACTGTTGCACCGGAATCAGCAGCTATTATTCTCATTCATTTCTTCTCGTACAAGTGGTCCCAGTATTTCTTGAATGGTGGGAGTGCATCGACATATTTACCAAACATATTCATTATGTAATCCTCATCAAGTACTTTGGTTGGGTCATCAACAAGATCCATCATCCTCTCGCGCAAAGTGTCAATGGCGTCACCGTTCGAGATTGGTCCCCAACCCCACTCCCCAAGCTCAGGAGTCTTGGCTGCCAGCCACCGCATGGGCAAACAAAATGATATGTAAAGGATCCTGAAGAGGCGAGACTGAGCGATGATTTCCTCGGAAGTCATTAACACAAACAGACATCTCAACAATATGTTCTCCTGTTTCTTTGGCAGTCGCAACAGATAACTTGCATAGTCGAAGCAGACATAGCGGTTCATGTAGATTGCGGGAGCAGCCATGAGGCACAGATCATGTCTTGAACCTTGTGCACCCACAACATGATATAGTCGAGTCCCTGCCTTTTTCATCCTCAACTATGCTGCAAAGTGTTCCCCTTGGCCCTTGGGATAGTTTGCGCAGAGACTGAAAAATTTATACCAAGCGCGAGCAATCACCGAGAAAATGTAGGTGACTATGAGCTCCGGACAACAACTCGCAAGAAGACGCTAACAGATTTCTCCATCCCCTTTATCCAGACATAGCACAGATGATGATGGCAGTCCAACTCGCAAACCATCCCACCAATCTCGTACTGAAGGAGGTGCCGTGCCCTTTGGCGAAATGCTTTGATAAGAATTTGATTGAAATCTCTTGTGATAACAAGGCGAAGCACTTCATGAGCTTGAACCGCAAGACTGGGATTCCTTTCGAGGACATGTTGTTCTTTGATAACGAGTATTCCAATATCCAATCGATGGATCATTGGGCGTCAAATGTTATTTTACTCTAGATGGAATGGAATAAATGTCTGGCTGATTTTTGAATTACGGATTGACGAATACGTTGCTCACTTCTATGCATTACCAGAGAACTATTTTGTCGGTACCAGACATATACTGAATATTTCCTCAAGAGCTTCCTTAACGTGATTCGAAAATTCTTCCACGGTTAAGTAAGGAGCACCGTCTATTTCCTCGTTAATGCATGTGACTTTCCTGCCCTCCAATCCACATGGGACGATGCCGTCAAAATTTTGCATTGATCTTAAATCTACATTGATAGCAACGCCATGCATTGTAACCCATCTCCTGGCTTTTATTCCTAGGGCAGCAATTTTCTTATTCGAAACCCAAACTCCTGTGAGACTATCTTCTCTCGTAGCCTAGAAGAAAGAAGTAGCAAATTAGTCGATGTTAGGTTGAGGTATCGTATTGCACAGCGTCAATCCGGATAATGACACAATAATGAGGGCACATACCCCCTTCACACCTGCTTTTATTAAGGCCCGCAGTATCACTTCCTCTAAAGCACGCATGTACCAGTGAATATCTTGTTTGTATCCCCGCAAGTCCAATATTGGATAAACAGTCAATTGTCCAGGACCGTGATAGGTCACCTCTCCTCCTCGATCGATACGCACGATCGGAATCTTATCATCATTCTCATCATATCCGAGAATGAATGAAGGATCTGATGCTGTTCCTAAAGTGTAGACAGGATCATGTTGCAGCATGATGATAGAATCACACCCCAATGAGTGTGGTCCACCCAAATTGCTGTCCGGCACAAACTGACAGTAAAGAGGAGAATCATTTGGTAGTTTTCCAATTCGTCCCAATTGATATTCTACCAATTTCTTTTGTAGGCCCCATGCCTCGTGATATGGAATCGTCCGTGCGTCAGGTGATGAATATGGTGTGACAAAATCATACAGCCATACCCGTCGTAAATTGCGAGTAATCGCCCGCCCTTCTTCGCCGTTGGCAGGGGAGAGTTCTTCGAACTCTCCGAGTTGCTGCGGTGCTAAATGCAAAATATGATGCCCTTGATGCGGTGGTTGTTTTACGGAGGATCTACCATTGTATGGGCGTGCGCGATGGTCCTTGCCGAGTCGGCGGGTTGATGTCACAGGCCAGAGACGAGAGATGGTAAAAGAGGGAGAACAAAAAAGGGCCACCGAAGGTGAATACACATGGAGAACAGCGATGAGGAAAATAGATAAGGTCGTGATCGTCGACGACGGGTTGTGAATATCATGCATCCTTATGTTTTTGGTTAGGAGGAAAGAGGGAGGAAAGACGAGGGGGAGGGGGGGCGATGGGGCCGCGGCACAGCGGGGGAAATTGACGCCCAGCGACAGACAGACCACGGTTAGGGTGTGGGAAAAGAGTCTCGCGCTGGCTGGCCGGGCTCCTCCCGCCCGGGAATGGTCCACGCTGCGATTGTTTCAGTTCATCCAAATAAGATGGGACGAAGCGCTTTCACCCGCTATGCCTTTGCCGTTCAATATCACGGCCGTAACTGCCTAGGATTTACCTATCAAGGCCCACGAGGAGAGAACTGCGTCGTTTATAAAAATCAGACTGTCCAAGCCGACCTACGAGGAATTGAATCGGTCGAAGGTCGAATTAGGAGTGCTCTCGATCGGTTGGTCGGAGTGAATAATTATTCCAACATACAAGTGAGGTGAGGCGAGTTTGTGATGAGGTCTCATTGTTCGTATTGATTATAAATTTTCTGAACGATTGGCCTTTTTTCAGTTCCCGCACGGATCGTGGTGTTCATGCATGGAGGAACACATTTCAAGTCGACATTCGACCTAGATCTCATAGCAAGATCGAAACTGTGGCTGATCGAATCGGGACGGCGTGGACTCCTAAGAACCTCGTCAACGGCCTTAACTTTTATCTGAATCGCCTTCCAAGTAATCGAACTACTTCAGATGATAACGAAAGCGACATTAATGCAGTCAACAGACCTGTCTCGCAGAAGTCAGTAATAAGTGCAGATGCGCACTTTGTTCAAAGTCTACCCCAAAACAACAATATTCTCATTCTATCCTCCGCGGTAGCACCTGCTACGTCTATAGCCAATCAAAATTACGACCCAAATGTCCCCGACGATGACGTTACAAATCCAAAGAATTTTCCATGGGATGTAAGGTTTAGCGCTACTAGGCGGACGTATGCATACCGAATATTGCACTCGTACGACGTTTCTGATTCTCACTGCGGTGAGGAATTAGACAAAAAGCAGCATGATTCACAGACCATTCGTCACTCAAGTGGTTGCTATTTCTCCCAGCCATTTGAGCACGATCGAGTTTGGCGCATCCATGAAAAACATACCTGGAGGACTGAACATATTGCGAGAGGTCTTGATGTTGATGCCATGAACCAGGCGGGTCGGCATTTTGTAGGAACGCATGACTACACAAGTTTTAGGGGAAAAGGTTGTCAAAGATCAAGCCCCATCGTAACATTGGAGGATGTATGGATTGATCAAGAGAAGTATCACGGGGATGGCACCGTAGGAGTTCTTAGTGCAGTCTGGAGAAGAAAACTCAAAGACAACGAGGGCATCTTGCCTTCACTACACACTCACAAATCACTTCATCTCATCACTGTTGTTATAACGGGGAAGAGCTTTCTATACCATCAAGTCAGAAATATGGTTGCATGTTTGGTGGACGTTGGAAGAGGGAGACTCAAACCAAATGACGTGAAGGAAATTTTGGAAAAAAAGGATCGAAGCCGCGCCTCTGGAATGGCACCTGCACAGGGACTGTTCTTGGTGGATGCGGAGCACGGCGAGTTCCAATTTTAGACCATTTCGACCGAGAATATTCATTGAATCTTTCCAAGGCAACCACCACAAGAGTTAAATAAAGGTTAAAATGTGTGCCTATCCACACTTATTTTTTCTCTGCTCAATCTACTCTGCAAGTAACAGAAAATGCTAAGATCCAGAGGATGCTGCTTGTTTGAAATCCGCCACAAATATGTGGGAGCATGGGAGATGATTGATGGTTTCCTCTTTTGCCTAAATAATGAACAATCTCTATGTAGATGGTCATCTATACTATAAATGATTAAAAGGTTCGGTGTCGTCGTCCTCATCGGTGTGTACCGTAAATATATCAGGTAGATTCGTTATGTAGCCGTTCCACCATTCCACTGTTCCGCCTGAATCAATAGATCAACTAATTCCGCCGTTCCGCCATTTCGACGGTGTCACCCGGCCTGAGTGGAAATGTGGCAATATATTCCGATTGCATAGGCGCCTTGGGCCGCGTGGCCAAACTCCCTCCTTATCGTATTCCATCCCAATGCCGGCATTCGGATATCCTTAAGACCATCATGGTCAACTGCGCTAGCCTATCCTTCCATCGGGAGTACCGCCACGTGGTGGCGCACCAGGACGATCACACTCGGTGGGAGGACCTGTCCCGAGCCGCCCAACTCAATTCGGCATGCGACGTCGGTACAAAGGCAATATTACGCTCCCAGGATGTGACAAATCTTCCTCCGCAGGAGGCATTCCCGCTCGAACCTATCTGCATGTTCGTCGAAGGAAAGAAGATGACTTCGGATACGGGTGCGCACATACAATATGCAGCTGGACGTCAGATTGTACGGTCCTTCTTTCATCAGACAAGCAGGATGTTCATGAAAGCGTTCGACGAGGTCGACTGGCCTCATGTACACCGGACTCTGAATGGGGAGGTGCCCCGACTGTTCCAAGTATGGGCGTGTAAGCAAGTGATGAATATAGCGGCTACAAATCAAAACCTGAGTCGGAGGCACCGTGATGGGCGGAGTGATAAGTGCCCCTGCTGCACGAGACCGCAGCACATGTTCTCCTGTGTCCGGAAGCTGGTCTGGTGGAGGCATTCCAGCTCGGCATGACTGCACTCGAGCTGTGGCTTGATAAGGCAGACACCGACCCAGATTTGACGGACAGTATTGTGGAACAATGGAGGAGGCAATAATTGATGCTCCGCCCAGGTTCAGACTCATGGCATTATCACAGGATAAGATCGGGTGGAGACGGTTTCTAGAGGGGATGACATCGACGGAGATCACATCCACTCAGCGGCAGTACATTGCTGGCAATGGGTTGCGTATGAGTCTGGACAAATGGTGCACAGGATTGATCACCCGGCTGCTAGAGATAACACACGGGCAGTGGCTGTACCGGAACTACATTGTGCATGATCCAGTGTCTGGCACAATTGCAACGGCGGAGAAGGAGGAATTACTAGTGGAAATTGAGTGTCAATGGGAGCTAGGCGATGCCGGCTTGTTGGAGGAGGATATATACTTGGCCAAAGTGAACCTGGAGGAGATGTCAACTTCCTTGAGAGAATGGCAACATTATTGGCTACTGGCCATTCAAACTGCATGGAACCATTACGCACTCAGGGCACAACGGGAGTCTCAACAAATGGCGCAACGTGATACCACAGGAGAGGAGGGCAGGTAATTATCGCTCTCGGCATTTCCTGAGGTTAGAGACCTCGGTTTGCATACTGCAAACCTTTCTCAGCTACCAAGCTTAGGATTACCATGTAAACACATTTGTGTGAAGAAGAGATTAGCCCTCTCTTATGTGGTTTTACTGCAACGCTGTTTGGCTCGATGCCCTTGGCGTATGAATAACGAGTAAACCTAACTTAGTAAAAGAAACTGCCCGACTCGCTTTGCAGTGATTCCACGCCACCCAACAAAGTACAATTAAGAAAGAGTGAACCTAACTTAGTAGAGTAAAATGACAAAAGAAAACCTCATGACAAGAATCAGTGCCGAAGGCCCTATCGGCTTGTATTGAACACAACGAACAACACGAACAACGAACAACAACAATGAACAATGAACAACAAACAACCAACAGCGAACAACGAACAACGAACAACGAACAACCAACAAGGAACAACGAACAACGAACAACAAACAACGAACAAGGAACAACGAACAAGGAACAACGAACAACGAACAACGAACAACGAAATGAAACTCGCCTCCCGCTTGGCATGGTTGCAGGGTTGAAGACAAATTAAAATGAGCTTGGGGCAGCAAAAAGATCTGAAAGGCGAGGCTTCATACGATACCTACTTAACGCCGTCTAGATCTAACCTCCCAAAACCGCAGAAGAAAACCATAAATCAGCAGGAGCAGCTGCATTCGACGCATGCGATCAATCGAGACCAAAGTTCTACTTGCAGTACACCAACGGCACTACAACATGCATGGGACGACGCCGACGTACCAACGCCGGACATAAGAAATATATCGCATACGACGACACAGAAATTATTTCAGCAACAACGACTGCAGGAGCAACTCGACCTATCGTTGCCAACATTTCCCACGGTCATTTCAGCACGACCATCGATCCTGAATACAAATTTAAAACAACTTAAATTTTATGTGGCAGGCAAAGAGGGTGGAGTGGACACGACAATCTCGCCTTCCTCGCTCGATGATGCCAGAATAAAGTCGGCTGGAGCAGTACCCTTAAACGAACAGTGGTCCTTCTCGGAACGATTTTTCTATTCGAGGGATGACCAGAGCGTAGTGGTGTCTGGTCAACCCTCCTGGGACAGCAACAACGATCCTAACAATCGGCCTGCATTAGGTAAACAAAGTCCTTGTTTACCCGTGTTACACGTAATAGATGGAGCAGATGGGGATCGAGATAGGGGGGACGACGATGAAACTTGCAATAATACAATTCAGAAAGCACGAAAACGATCGAAGAAAGTATCTCGCGCCTCAACTGTTAATGCCTTTGTAATCTTCCTTAAGGCACTTTTTGGTGTTGGTATGCTTTCCAACCCCGCTGTGTTGGGTGAGGTGGGGCTGCTCTTAGGCACCTACTGTCACTTGCTCATTGTTATAGGATGTGCGTTTGCATGCTATCTGTTGTTGACAGCACGACAATTTGCTAAAATAGAGGTCATGGACAATCAACGCAAGGGGGAAGAAATGAGGGAAACATACGAAGTATGGAGAATGGAAACGGAACGTAGGGCGGCAGTACAGATGAGAAAACAGAACAAGATGAAAAGCAGTCGAACTTTACAGCAAAATAATATTTCGACAGACATGACTTTTAACTGCACTGCGGCAATGGTCCAGGATAGACTAACATTACCGGTGGTCAACACTTTAGAGAGTATTCTCAGTGACGACGAGTGCACGGTGGATCCCATGCCGCTACCTACGGGTGATACCAGTGTCGAAAATGCTTCACGGAGCAATTTTGACGCCACGTCGTCTCATGGGACACAGACAAATAGGATCCAGGATCTTCACGACTCCACGTCATCCGATGACAAGAGCAGGCTGAATTTGGCCACGGATGAATATCAGTTCTTTACTGATGATAGCTTTTTGCCTCCGCCGCTGCCGCCACCAAAGCCGGAGCATGTTCGACTAGTTACCTACGGCGATGTCGCGAAGTACCTCGTTGGCAAACAAGCAAGTATGTGCATAGTATTTGCGATGGTTACAGGTCATATTATGTTTGCCAGCGGTCTCCTTCATCTAGCAATAGAAAATTTATGCTACGTCGTTGGCTGGGAACGACTGGGTTGGTCATATACTCAGGTATACGTCGAGGAGGATATCGATGACCGTACCATGATGCGACGCCTCGGTCACAGCCAGGATGATGGTGGAGATCATAACAATCCCAACCATAGCAATGATCATGCTAGTCGGAGCAGTGATGAAGAGGAATACTATTTGGAGTGGAAGGGCCCCGATTTTATTGGTAAGATGCATTTATGCAGGACTGCTATCGCACCTTCAATACCTTTCTATCATGACTTATCCTCAATTTTTAATTTAATAGGACGCATGGCGATGGCATGTCTATTGTTTCCAATTATTCATGGACTTCTGCAAATCCCATCTTTGACTGAATTGGCAACTATATCAACGGTTGGTCTAGTAACGTATGCAGTTGGATGTATTGGATCTATGTTATACTCCGCCGTGGTGCTGACTGAAGGACATCCATTTACCGATCAACCCGATGATATGTGGCAGACTAAATGGACTGGCATCCCCGTCTATGTTGCTACGACAATATATTGTATCGAGGGAATCAATTTGGCATTGCCTACGGTTTGCAGTATCGAGGGAGCTCAGCGTTGGGGTGGTGGGCCGCAGCCACTGACCCAAAGCGAAAGTGGTGGCAACAAAAAAGCGGACTCGGGACGAGATTCGTCTGTGTTTATTGTTGTTGGGGCTGTTTCCTTGTATGGTATTATCACATTGATAGTTTCGTGGATCGGTCTCGCCGGTGGACTAGGCGGTGGTGTTGGAACTATTCACGGGGAGGATGGATGCTGGGATGTTACATATTGTTTGAATTCGTCTGCTGTTCGATTCGTGTACATGCTTTCGCTGGGAATTGCTCTGATCCTGACACTTCCAGTCATACTGTATCCAAGTACACAAATGTTGGAAGTTTGGTTGGACGATCGTAACGATGAACGACGAAAGAAAATGGAGGCAGCCTCCATTCTGACGTCAAAGCCAATGGTGCGGCCAGGTTGGTCTCAAAAAAATTCTTTGCAGTCTCTACTCTCAGATGATGAAACATTTGACACCGTGAGTGATATTGCGAGTCCGCGACCTGCGAGAATTCATCATGACAAGATCAGGGGGAAAGAGAGCTATTCTATTGGTGCTGGCAGATTTGCTGATCCATTTCCTTTATCACCAGAACCATCACTGATAACATTTCAAAATGATGATGATGATGATTCATGGATAAGTAACCAGAACACACCTGCTCTGGAAAATGCACAAGTAAAGAAAACGCGAAAGTTGAAGTACTGGAAGCTCCGTATGTGCATTGCTGTTTTCATCTGTGTAGTTGGAACAATAGAAGGCTCATTTCCATCAGTTTTCAAGACTGCAGGGATTCTTTGCGGCATTAGCCTATCCATCACTGGCCTCATTGTCCCTCCACTATTGTACATGAGTGCTTTGGATGGGGATTTTTCTGTTCCCATGGCGGTGTCAATGGCATTATTGATAGGTTTGGGATTATTCAATATTGTGTTGGTGCTGATGAGTGCATTTGGTTCTAAAGATTTCATCTTAGAGGAAGGCCGACGAAATTTCGTTGACACATGTGGCTAAATGTGTATGATAAATGGTGAAACGCTCAATATTTTTCTCTGGTGATAAAATATTGTCCACTTCATTCCACCATTCTGCAGTGCTCGCTGGCAATAAATAAGGCAGATTCAACAAAGAGAATAATGCTCTCAAGTCAACAATGTTGTTGACAAAGTCGCTGGCTGGGCCTTGCTTGGAAACTGAAACATCCAAATGAATTATTCTTTTTTAGACAAGCCGACAGGGGCTTTGCCACAGATGCAATTTTGTATCGATTTTCGTATCATGGTATTGTATTATAGTATTCTGAAACGTACACTACATCATGAAATTCTGCCATTTTGCCGTTCCGCCATTCTGTCATTTATATTTAAGGAAAAATTCACGAAATACCACTATGTTATCGTGGAAATGTGACTGAAATAACATAAAAGGTATTTGAGTTACCGTCCCAGAAGAGGAATCCGTAAGAGTTTTTAAACAAG
>JALLBA010001270.1:0-10592 GCA_036939675.1 Cyclostephanos invisitatus
ACGGACGACTGACCCCATCAAGTGGCACCGATAAGAATCAAGCAAAATTACTGGCACGATGCCGGCCGGGGGAGGACGAAGACGGAGGTAGCTGCTGAGACACTCAACCGCCCAGACGAGCATGCACCTCTCGTCCATCCACGCATTTTTCTGGCAAAGGAAGTCGCTCGTTGGATCGAACGTTGGCAACTCATTTGTCACGATGCGGCCTTTTGCCGTGCCCTTAAAGATAATCATTGGGCGCAAGAAATCACCGGCGGCAGTACACGTGAGAGCAGCGGCCGCTCTGCGCGTGTCGTTCGTCGACTTACGCACGTTGACTGTTTTTGCGCCCCTCTTCTGCAGAGTCTTCGAGCGGTGGTACGAAAACCAGAGGGGAGTTTGATCCATATTGAAGATGTAGCGTTTGTCGCGGTGTGGACCGACAAGCGACGGACGAGTAGCCAGGAGAAATGCCAACGCCTCCCCGGCAACGACGGCTGGTGCTCGGGTTGCCTCATTGGTTCGCATACGGTAAACGTATGCAAACTTCTTCAGCCAACGTTTTGTCACCATGAATTTGGCATTGAATGATTTGGTGGTGAAGTCCGGGCCGATGAATTTTTGTGCCTTCCACACTATATGCGTGATGGAGATGGCCATCCCCTGCTCGCGTTTCTTGAACAGCCAAATATGGAGTTGGTCCTGCACAGCTTCGAGCTGGCCGACCGGACCGGCGCCCAGGCTCAAGCTCTTGCTCGCGATCTTCGCCTGCTCTCTCAAATGAATGACCTGTCCGCACCACTGGAGAAGTACATTCTGAGGGACTTGGATGTCTAGAGCGACATTTCGTAAAGAAGTACCGTATCGTTCTTGCAAATCGAGTGCATACTCAACAACTTGACACTTCTGGAGCACGGAATAACGCTTGCGGGTGATTCCGGACGAGCCGCCGAGCTTTCGGTGGACACATGTGCGGGGCATTTGAGTGGATTGTCGGCTGGATTCGATGTCAGAGAGTGAGTTGTGGAGGGATGTGGGAGGGAGGTGAGGTCGCACGATGTGGTGCGGCCTGCGCGCGCTCCTTTTACCAATTGAATTAAATTAAGATTGACGTAGGAATAGTAATAGGGTCTCGTGTAGCGGATGTAGCCGATTTGTCTATATTAGAATCTAAATTCCTACGTTACAGCGGTATGTTTTCCTTTTTGTTCCCGCGCAAAAAAACTATTTTACGGATTTAGACTTTTGGCTAGAACATTTAGTGATCCTTATGCCCCGGCTACTACGGAAGAGACTTTTCACACCTTTTTCGGTTTCTATGCCGAGGGCTTTATCCAACAAAGATCATAGGTCATCATGAGACGTTGCTCCTTATCAAGGAGCGCTGCACTATGGATGATCTGTGGGGGGTCCTCCCTCCTCCTCATCGGTGCGGCAGAATCAGGACAGTCGCAGCTGCCATTATCCAACGAGCAGATACAACAAATTAATCAACAATGGACTAACACCGACATTACGTCGAAGTTGTACCGTCTTATCCAGGTGAATGATATTGGTACGATGATACATGTCCTACAACAACAACCATCATATGCACATGTCCGATCGGGCGATGGACGTGGTCCCATGTGGTGGGCCTATGAGTACAACCGACACTCTGTTATATCGCTATTAAGAGAACATCGCGTGAGTGATGTGTTGCGTGACAGGGATGGATATACACCGATGGATCTGTATGGAGGTGAACAACATCAACAACGGCAAGAACAAGGAGAAGGAGGAGGGGGGGCAACGCTGACCACGGAAAAAGAGGAGGGGATGGAAGAGGAGGAGTTGCAACGTCTATTACGACGTGCGTCCGAGTTGTCGTCGACGGAACACAACGGCGGCGTGAAGAGTAGCGAATATCGACAAGTATGGAAACGTCTGCGTTCACTCCGACCGCGGAATGCCGAGGCCAATTATCAGTACGGTATTATCCTTGTGCTGCAAGGTGGAGGAGAGAAGAAGTCGGGTGTGGCCAAGGGCATTGAACTAGTCCGACGGACGGTGGATCCAAAGTATGTCGATGATCCAGTAGCATTGAATCATCCGCTGGGGCTTATGATATCCAGCTTCGTTGGACGCTACTACCACGAAGAGAAGATGACACAGACGGCACTCCCGATTGTGGAACGTGGAAGTGCTGCCAATCCGAATGATATTTGCTTGGCCTTGATGAGTGCTACAATGGTACTGTATCAAACACCCAATTCATTAGCACAGGAGGATGGGATCATCTCGACCTACCTGGAACGGACCGAGAGGCTGCTTGAAAGGTTGATAGTGGAGCCCGATTGGGTATTGGATGAGCAGGTACTCAGTGAATATCCCGGTGCTGGTCCAGATCCATATCTGCATTGCATGATCAGTGAGTGTTACTATATCTCGGTGGTATATTTCAGTACATGTTGCTATTGCTATTGCTATTGTTCGGAGTGCGTATCGTTAAGTCTCAACTCCAATGCACTTACACCGACAAACTTCCCTTTCATTTGTTTTTCTCTCGTCTTTAAGACATGTTCCATCTATCATTCTACTACCGTGCCGACGTCGCCCTTGCTGCCTCTCGATTTTATCAACTCAGTACCCGCATCTGGCCGGACCTGAATTACGTGGCTGATCGCGCGAAGATATGGATGGGCGCGAGCACACGTCCATCAACCAAAGAGAGAGTACAGCGTAAGATACGTCTTGGCATTGTATCACCGAATTTCACAACTCGGCATTCCGTTGTGGAGGACTTTAAGGGGACCATGTCACGATTGGACCGGACACTGTTCAACATTACGTACATTTACATTGACGAGAAGGTGCAGCCTGTGGATCCGTTCGTATACAAGTACTCCGACGATAAATTGCTTGTTTTGCGAAAAGAACAATCGGACGTTGGTAATGGTGCATGGATGAAACGGTGGTACCCGACGATTGAGGAGCTGGAGTTAGACATTTTGTTCTACCTTGATCTAACGATGGGACCGATCACGACCCGTCTTGCCATGGCGAAGCTCGCACCAGTCCAGGCCGTGAGTCACGGTCATCCCCTCACGAGTGGCATCCCGTCGACAATAATGGACTATTACATCTCATGGGGGTTGGCCGAACTCGAGTATGACATTGCCAGTACGCACTATACAGAGGAACTGAAGTTACTTCCGACGAAGTCGCTGCACCAGTATTACACGCCTCGTGCTGGCGAGAATGTATCCATGATTGATGGGATGAATTACCGATCATTAGTCGACGGTGGCCGAGCAAAAACGTTCCCCGATATCGCTCCTGACGGACACTGGTATACGTGCATGCAAAAGCCGTTCAAGCTTTTTCCTGAGATGGATCCGCTAATTTGCGGAGTGTTGAGAGACGATCCTCTAGGCCGAATCGTACTGCACCGGAATGCGAAGGAGTCCCAAACGATATTCATAAATCGACTGTCGCGGGCGGGGTGCGATACGGCTCGAATTTACTTCCTCGACGAGCTCCCACATCACCAGCTACTGGCACTGTACGCACTCTCAGATGTAATACTTGACTCTTATCCGGCCGGTGGATGCACAACTACACGCGAGGTGCTGGCGATTGGGAAAGCCCTAGTTACCCTTCCTGCTCGGTTCTTGGGCGGGCGGTGGAGCTATGCTTACTATCATGTTATGGGCGACGATGTTTTGAATCGATTAGTCATCGCCGAGAGCCCGGAGGAGTATGTTATGCTTGCTGTCAAATTGGGCACGTCTGCGGAGATCCGAAACGAGGCGGAACGTCGGATAAAAAACAGCGTCGATGCGCTCTACGAGCGTTGGGATAGTGTCCAAGCGTGGAACGAGGTTTTGCTGGATATCTCACCTGTCATTATCGACGATCATTATTACTTGGATGGTTCATCGGATCTGTCCTTTATTAGTAAAGATGAACTTTGAGTCATTCTTACCATTCGGTCAAATTAATCCCTCAACGTAACAAATCTACTCGCTATGATATATGATAGCTCGTGCCAACTCATATCTTCTGTCTCGACATAATCAATTTCCAATTTCGTCGTCCCAAATCAATTGGGAGCTTGAGTTTGCAGTTGAATACTTCACATCTTAACCTAGCTACTTATTTATGCAAGTGATCCACTCCCAAATGTCATACACCCCCCGCGCAAGCAATGCACTTGCAGATCACCCTTCCTGCAAGAATAGTAGACCTGTATGCTGTTGTGGGGTCGATGAGGTAGGTGTCTGTTCATGCAAGTGCTATTCAGCAAGTACTAGATGCTCGTCGAAGTTCTGCGCTGAAGGCGAGGATAAATGCGCCATTACCGACCCCTTCGATGACGCAAACGACGGCTATGGCGGGGAATCAAGCAACATCAAAAAAGGACTACGCGCAGCAGTAGCCGCAGCGGGAGAGTAGCTTCATATGACCCCCTACGCGGACCTCTTCGATCAAGACAATACCAACTTCGCGTAGCTCCGTCAGAAAATAGGGGCAGAAATTATCTTATTGTGCTCCTTATGTAGAGATGTGTGGAGTTCATAATATTAATTATCCTCTCTAGATGTGCTTGGCTCAACAACACCATGCCTTCATGATCGTCATGAGAGATGGAATCATGAAACCCAACGTATTTAAATAATGTTTCATCGATCACCTCAATCATCGAGCCAGCATATGCAATCCCTCGTGCTCTCCCTCCAAGCATCGACATCCCGCGCGAACGTCTGGCTTACGAGGAGGGGGAATACGATCGTGGCATCGGCACACACCTTGACGGGATCGGCCGTGATTCGTATCTTGCCCCAGCTTATCGCCTCCTCGGGACTCGCCCCGCTGTCGCTGCCGTCGAACTCGTGCCCGGTGTTGACATACACCGAGTAGTCGGCGCCATTCCGCATCAGGTTGGCGTTGCAAGTGTGATGCTTCACGATGCCCCCCCCGATGATGATCTGACCCGTGGCGTGACTCCTAACGGCCAGGTCGTTGATGTTGCGTATGTCCCTGGCGATGTCCAACGTGAAACCCGATCGCTTGTAGGAATGGAAGTATATCATGTCGCCTATGCTACCGTCCGTCAACGCCGGGCAGAATACCGGTATGGAGTTCCTGTGCGCCCAATAGAGAACGCTTGTCTCGTCGTTTATTTCCTTCCCGAGTCGGGATATGAATTCCGACGGCGTGATGGAGTACGGTCTCATCGTCTCCTCCGGCAATTGCGCGCGGCGTTCGTCGTTGTCGTCTTCCTTCCCCATCCCGATCGACGACGCGGACGTCGATGTCGCCGATGCCATCTCCCTCGCCATGGCCAACCACCTATCGTCCTGCTCGTCGTGCAAGCGGTCCAATAACGGCGATAGCCAATCCTCGAATTTGCAATAATTCTTATTCGGCACGAGCAGGTTGCCGATGCGATTGATCCCCCGTTTGCGCAATTCCCTACCGTCCAAATGGAAGTCTCCCATGTAGGTACGTTCGAGGCATTTCACGACATCCTCCTCCACCCCCCCCGCGGTGGTCACCAACACGTCGACCATCTTGTGTTGGACCAGGTAGCGTATCACCTCCCGCTGGCCGCACGATATCTGATTCGACGTGTACGCCAAGAATATCCGCGCGCGTATCTTCGATCTCAGCATCGGATCGCGCAGCGACTCGTCGTCGATTCCCTCCCTGTACGGCACGTCCGACAATCGATACGATCTCATTCGATTTATCTCGTTGATCGCGCGTCCGAGATTCGTGGCCTGGAAGCCGGTGGTCAACATGGACGACATTATCGAATTTACATTGTTGGAATCGGGTAGATCGAAATCGTGTCCCATGCATATCGGATGATCGTCGGGCATCTTTTTTGATGTTGCGTGCGTGGTTGTGTGTGTGTGTGTTTTTTTATTTTTTGGTTGGGGGGGGGGAGGGGAATGGTTGGTTTTTCGTTTTTAGATGCGGGGAGGCAGGGGAGAGGGAGGCAGGGGGGCAAGTATTTTTGAGGCGATCGATTTGTGAAAATGTACATGCGATAAATCATCCAACATTTCATCACAATGTTGAATATATATTATATATATATATATATACACTATTACATGGCAAAAACATCGTCCATGATGTAAACGATAGCATCCACTTTAATTTTTCCGAATCCTCCCTTACCGATTCGCTCTCTCCCAACACCGCCGACGCCGACACGCTCGGCACGGATGGATTCGAACTGATCCGATTGTTCGGATCGAGTGGCCTACGGGAGAGGATCGCGTCGTCGACGACGTCCCCGGGGGAGGTGGTCATAATATATCGCCCTCTCCGAAGGGTCCCTCTTTTCCTCTTGTCGGCGATCGTCGTCGTCCACGGCCCGGCCGACAAATCGAGTGCGGCTAGATTAAAGAGAGTGAGTAGATGGGTTTGCCGAGTCTTCGGCCTTTGTGTGGTAGGTGGGCAGCATGGAAATTAAAAAAAAGGACGATGGACAGAAGAGATATGATTTCCGAGAAAAGACAGACTGGTAGGTAGTTCCCTCCTTCGGGCACACCACGGACAGGCGAATGCAATGCTCTACATAGGAATAAGTGAATGTGCAATTTCTCCGCGAGAGAATGATTGATGGGTGCTGCTCAGAAAAAAATGGGATGCTCTCTACGATCTCGTCCCGCCCGCCCCCGGCCCTCCATCATTCCATATCCCCCACGAACGAACATCCCATCAAATATTCTCAACAAAGCACGCAAGTGGAGGGGAAGGAGGGGGGATAATGAGGCGAACGATGGCATCATCATCATCGCCGTCCATCGGACGACCGCTGCTACCCCCCTCACTCCTCCCGACGACGATGGCGTTGTTATTTTTGGCCATCGTCGTACGATGCGCCTCCGCCTCGTCGTCGTCGTCGTCGTCGTCGTCGATGCGACGCAACGCACCGAGGATGCCGACCTCGAATGCGCGACGTCGTCCGTATTCTCGATCGTCGTCCTCGTTTGGGGGTATCATCGGAACCACCTTCGTCGTCGATAATCGTCATCGTCGTCATCGTCATCGCGATGATCGTCGCGCGCGCAATCGCGACGACGTGACCGCGATTATCGCCGGAACGCCGCGGTCGCATCGCGATGCGTCGGCGTTGTTCGCATCGTCGAACGGCGTCGGCGCATTCGTCGATGACGATGGAATTGCGGGGGGGAGGGGGAAGGCGGGAGGAAGGGGAGGGGCGGGAGGAAAGGGAAGGGCAACGGGACGAGGTGGAAAGGACGCGGTAGCGGCGGTTGGGGGAATTGGGGGAGGCACGGGGGGGGGAAGGCGCATGAAGAGGATGGAAATCGACGATTTGCTCCGGGGTGAGTGCCGCATATTTTCGGGTGTGGATATGACGAAGATCCATGTCGCGCCCGTCTTTCCATTGTGCGTCGGTGGGGATGGGGGACGAGGGCCATGTCTTGGCGGACACCCCCCCCCCCCCCCCCGGTCACGACGGTTTTCGTTTCCTACTTCTTCTCCTCCTTCCTCTTGCCAATCGCCATTATTTACATCGCGCGTTTCCCTCCCCATCCCTTTCCCGGTATTGACGGGTGGGGATGTGAAAAAAAATACGAAAAAACAGGCATCGGCCTCGAGCCCGTCGTGCCATCGTCGCCAGTGTCGTCGTCGTCGTCGTCATCGACGAATGACGTAACATCGATGGACGACGTCGAGGATTCGCATCGGGGGGAACGCGATCCTTCCCAAGTCATGACGACGGCGGACGCAACGTCCGCGTCGTCGGATGCATTGGCCGGACGGATCCCCGAGATATCGTTGCGCACGCAATTGGACTACGCGCGTCGAGGACACGCGGTATTGCGCTCGTTCGTGCCGCGGGACGTGATACGCGAATTGCGCGACGAGCTAGAGTCGTACGCTTCCGATAACGAATTGATGGGATGGCGACAGAAGGTGGAGGTGCAGCTCGCGGAGGATGCGTCCTGGTCTTCTTCGTCGCGCGACGACGGGAATGACAATAACGGCGATGACGTTGAGGAATATCGACGCAGGCGTGCGTCGACCATCGCCATGGGCCTCGAGACGATCGAGGATTGCGAATCGTACCTGGAGGGTTTGGGCCTAGATCCGAGCATGGGCGACCTGCCGTTCCTTCAGCATTTCAACGCGTGGAGGTCGCCGGACGCATCGCGCAACGTACCGACCGTGAGGGGATTGTGCCTATCGCCGTACCTCGGCCGCGCCGCGTCGATGTTGCTGGATTCGAACACGGTGCGATTGTATCAGGACTCACTCTTTCACAAGCGTCCGGGAGACGGATGGACGCCGTGGCATTCCGACGCGCGCATGGCCCCGTTCGATACCTCGAGGATGGTATCGTTCTGGATACCACTGCAGGACGTGCCGAGTCCGGAGGACGGCGGTACGGGATTGCACTTCGTGGACGGCAGTCATTCCGACGTGGCGTTGCCCTACTGGAACGGATCGCCGGATACGGGCAACGTCGAGCACGATCGCCTCGAAATCAGGTACGAGGGGGAGGAAAATGGCATGGGGGGGGTGAAGCATCACATGCCGTTGGAGGTCGGCGACGTCACGGTGCACAACGGCTGGACGTTGCACTGCGCGGACGGCGCCGACGAGGACGATATCGATAGGTACGCGTTGTCGATAACGTACGTCGATGGACGAGCGGAGCTTCGGGACGACGTCCTATCGTCGTCGACATCTCGAAAGACGGGATGCGATGATGATGTGGCCACGAGGAAGACGACCATCGCCAAGGACGATAAGGAGGACGTGTGGAGTTTTCGGTCGTGGGTGTCCGAGGTCGAGCCACGGACGCGATTCAGGCATCCCATGGTCCCCATCGTATGGCCTCCGACGGAAAGAGATGACGCGAGATAACAGAGAAAGATTTTTTTTGGCCAAATGAAAAAAGAGGACCACTCTTTACCCAGAGAGAAACGGATAACGTATTAAAAAGTAAAAAAAAGGGGAGGTTTGGTCGTCTTTTGTAATGCCTATGATGTCGATTCTCTCTGGAGACGTTGCTGCGCGAAGCGAGATAGCCTCCTCTTGCCATCAACGCTTCTGCCATCGCCCCCCCCTCCCACTGCGTCGATCGTCGTATCGTCGTTGATTCGTTCCTTCACGACCATACGGATGACGCTATCCCCGAACGACGTCACCGTAGTCGGGGCCACGACGACGGCGGCGTCATCATCGCCTCCTACATTGACTACGGTACCGACCGAATTCGACGTCGCGTGGGTCGCCGTCGTCGTCGTGGCGGTTACGCCGATTCTATCGTGCCTGGACGCCGCGGTCGGACGTGGCGGTACTTTCGACGTGCCGATGCGAGGTATTTCTCTGATCGCATCGTCGCCGGAAAACGACACCCTCGTCGTGGTTGATGTTTTCGCATTAGTCGTAGTCGCCCTTGACTCCCTCCCAGCCGCCGTCGACGAATGAGATTCGAGATTCGATCCATTCATGGATGCCTCTTCAATCCCACATGGGATGGAGGTGGGAAGCTCATCCACCACCGCCTTTTCGTGTTCGTTACCGTTACCCGCCCCCTCTCGTTCGTTTCGTCGCGACGATGGCGATGATATCGTTTTCGTGTCCCCCTTCTTCTTCCCCCCCCCGTCCATCTTCTTCGGCGTATTCATCAGGAATCCCCGTGTCCATCCACCGCCTTGCGAGGATTTCACCGATCCCTTATTACCACTCTTCATCCTCGACTTCTTCATATTACTGAAGTTCATATCCCTTGTTTTCCGTACCTTCCCCTCCTCCTCCATCTCTTCCATGCGCTCCAACTCCTCGAGACGCGCGCGCAATAACTCGTAATCGCTTTCGCCAATCATCGCGTCCCCCTCCTCCTCCTTCTTACGTCTTCTGGGCGCATCGTATACATGATCGGTGGCGGACTCGACGTCGGCAGTCGCGATGCGATTCGCATCATCATCATCCTCCCTTCCGCCGGCACCACTCGATGGATCTCCCTCCACCTCGAACGCGGCGGCCTCCCTAAGCGTCTTGGCGAGGACGTCGCCGAGTCTCTTACCCCCCCCTCCCCCCGTCCCCACTTCTCCTCCATTCTCGTCGTCGTCATCGACGTCCACCAACGATGCCATATCCCCCAATCGTTCCATCGTCCTGGTGATATTCAGGATGTCGGTACTCAATATATTACCGTCGACGTCGCATATTTCGCGTATTTCCATCAATGGCAACATCGTCGACGATGTCGCATCGCCGCGGTCGTCGACGTTCGCGTTATCATCGTTCGGCGTTTCGCGTGCGTTTGCCATCGTCATCGTCCCCCCTCCCCTTTCCACCGTCGTTTGCGCAATCGTCGTCGCCTTCGTCGTCGCCTTCGTCGTCTTCGTACCATCGATCCGATTGGTCGTCGTCGTCGTTGCGACCTGTTCTTTTCGCTCGTCACCATCAACGTCGTCGCATTCGTCGTCGTCGTCACGTGGATATAGGTCGAGGAACGACGCAATCGCTCCCGACACCGTGGATGTCGCCAGCGTGCCCCCCCCACCGTCGTTTACGTATATCAATTCCCCCCCCCCCTCCTTCCCGTCCATCGTCCCGTCCGCCGCCGCATC